>JANBXA010000366.1:32197500-32485000 GCA_030556225.1 Cricetiscus sungorus | reverse complement strand
TAATGATTCATAATTAAATAGTAAACATCACATTATTAATAGCAATAGTAGTTTTAAAACACACAAATGAGAGGCATATGCCACTTTCCTAGGTATAATGTTGAAAAACTTTGTAAGGATTTGTATTGTCTTGCATAAATTAGGATGGGTAGAGTTCTGAATTCCGACAACAAACCACTTATGTCACAAATAAGGTACTGAATATTATAATATTCAAATCTTAAAATGCATTTAGATAATTAACCAGCCTAGTACCTGAAGCATTCTCTTTATAATATACTAGAAGTTCACTGCCTTGAACATCCATGTTTGTTTGAAGTGTAACCATCTATTCATGTGTCTGTCTAGTCATTTATCCACCCACCCACCCACCCAGCCACCCATCCATCCATCTCATTACAATATCCCCTCCAATGAGGAGAGCTGCATGTATATTGAAGGAATTTTCCCTGTGACAGACACTCGGTTTCACTTCCGTATCTACTTACTGGTGCGGAGTTTCCATTGGGTCCTCTTGACCTGACCATTCTCCCCAGGACTTCCACACCGTCCGATGTGATATTGGCTGATGCGTTGATTGCCTTCTGGCCCACTTCCTTACAGTCAACAACCACTTTGGCCAAAGTCTTGCTGATAACAACATGGAGCTAGGTAAAAGAAAAGAAGTTTCAGGAAGTCCTATGCAGGGAGACATATCAACCAATTTGTGTAACTATAACCCATCATTAAAAAGTACAGAGGAGGGAGGGCATTCTGCATGACTTCACTAGGCCTTTTCTATGACTGTTCAATATTCAAGGATCATCTCTACAAAATCCTCCCTCTCACATGACTTGAAAATGAGCCACTTTTTAAATCAGAGATTTTAGTTTACTTTTACTGGTGTTTTAAGTTAGCATGCAAAGTATGGTGTGCTATTATGGAATTTTATGTCATTGCAGTTAGTTCTAATTCATTTCCCTCCCTCATTGTCTTCCCCTATTTTTCCTACCTCCCTGCAGCTGGAGTCACACGAGTGAAGGACATTTTCTTAAGGGAGAAGGATTTGGGGACTATATTTTATACCCAAAGTGTAACTGATTATTAGAGCCAACTAATGGTCAATAAAGAATAAAGGCATTTATTCAATTGTAATGCTTTGGACAAATATAATCTGATCTGTGAGAATTGGACTTTCATTAACATCTTTGACCAGCAGTTATATGCTGCATTAGTTTACCATCGGCCTCTCTGTTTATTCTGTTTCTCATTTAGCTCTACTGACACATAAGCTAGAAGAAAGTGTCTCTTTAGATAGCTTTTAAATTTTCTAAAGGTTTAAACATTTAAAGCCAATCATTAACAAATCTCTCCTGTAGCTACTTGAGTTCTGGTCAGGAACATAACGCCTTACACTACTGAAAACACAAAAAGAGTCCCTTGAAGTGAGAACACAAGGTCGTGCCTCAGCCACAGCTTGTAAGGAAAATGACCCTTTTGACGTAGATGGATATTGTAAATGCTTTTCATCTCCCCTACAGTTTCCCCTGCAATACACTCTACACAACCAAGAAAAGCATCACCCCATGACTCTAATGAAATTCAAAGAGCTGTTAATAGAACTTTTGATTAGTAAACCTCCACTTGTACGCTACACACACACACACACACACACACACACACACACACACACACACACACTTTTCAGATAGGTATGTAATCCTATCAAACAAGAAAAAAGTAAGTTTTCATACATAATCATTCTTAATTATACAGTATGCAGTAAAGACACAACAAACAAACAAACAAACAAACAAACAAAAAACATATGAAGTTACAATTGGCCAGGGAGACCTTTCTGAGTGTGTGTGTGTCTATATGTCTGTGTGTCTGTATGTCTGCCTGTCTGTCTGCCTGTCTGTGTACATGTTCCAAAACATGTGTGTCATGTCAGAAAACAACTTTGTGGAGTTTGTTTTCTCCTTCCATCCTTCACATAGGTTGCAGGGATCAAAGTCAGATCATGAAGCCTGCAGTGTATGGCACTAAGTGCATTTACCCACTAAGCTGTGCATCAGCCCAGCCAGCAATCTTTACTACATCACACATAATTCAGCAAGTGAACCCTGGTCTAATTAGGAATGCAGCGCTTTCTCCTCAGAGAGGAGCTGTGGGCCAAACCTGTCAATATCCCCTAGAGCGCCTGCTATGAGTACCCATTCCAGCGCCCCATCTCAGAATCTTCAGAATTCTTACTCCAGTTAAATTCTGAAACCCAAAGCTCCATCAACTTCAAGAAATGTATTTCTGAGTTGGGTATAGTGGAGCATTCCTTTAATCCCAGCACTAAGGAGGCAGAGGCTGGTGTACCTCCGAGTGTTTGAGTTCCAGGACAGCCAGGGCTATATAGAGAGACTCTACCAAAACTCAAATTTTTACACACACACACTTACTTTTCCTCTTCCTAAGAGAAATTGGGATTAATGGGTACATTATACAAAGAGTCTCACTAACCTTGTGAAAGCTTCCGTAGAACATTTTCTTGATGTCAGGTCCTTCAAAAGTAACAGTTTGAAAATCTCCAGTATAGTCATAGTTGAAATAAGTTAGAGTTTTCCCACCATCTAGTCAAATAAAGAAAAGCAAAAATATTTCAGAAGTAATTTAAATTGGTGAATAACTTTTTCCTAAAGTTCAGCTTGACAGAAAATAGTGAATTCATCATTTTGAAAACATGCCAAAAACAGAAAGGGGGGTACAAGCTTTCAGGTGGCTAAAGTACTTAACACCATGTAATGATGGAGAGACCAGGAACCCCTTTCTCTTACACCTCTTTGCCTAAAGTCTTAACCTCTTGAGAGAGGTCATCAAAGCTTAGAGTAAAAGGAGATAATAAGAGAGGACATTGTCAATAAATATTAGGAAAGAAAAACTAGGCACATTGTCTTACTAATCCACTACAGACACCAACTTTCCCCGGAAATGATGTATTACCAAACTGATGTTTCCTTTGTTATGAACAAATCAAAGTTTCCTAATCTTCCGGCCTTTGTCTTACAAGGGATTTTCATTATTAAAAATAAACACACTTTTTTTTCTCTCTCTCAACAGTGCTTTGGTTACACTAAAATTTAATTTTCTTTACTTTTAAGTGATTACTCTGACCAAAAGCAATCTAGGGGAAGAGTTTATTTAAGGTTACGGGTCACAAGTCCATCATTAAACTCAAGGCAAGCCTTTTTACTATTCCACTCAACCAAAGAGACAGCAGGAAGTATGGGAGATGCTACTTGATGGTTTGTTAGCAGACTCATACTTACCTATTCTTCTTATATAGTACAGGCCCACCTGTGTAGGCAAGTCCTGCCAGCAATGGACTGGACCTTCCTAGGTAAAGTAGCAATCGAGACTCCCCCACAGGCCAATCCAGTCTGGGAAGTCCCTTATTTGAGACTCCCTTGTCATGTGACCCCGTGCTATGTCAAATCAACTACTAAAGCTAACTAGGACAAGGAGCAAACTCACTTTAGTCATTTTAAGACTGCTTCATTTTTAAGCCAAAGTGTATAATGGAGTTAATGACTTAACCCCTTTCAGTCTGTAGATTCTTCAATGCAAATATCAATGCAAAAGGATTACCTTAAACCCTTTGATTATTGATTAATTTCCATACACATCCCATTGCTTGGAAATCAGAAACTAATCTCCTTATTCAGTTGTTTGAGCCAGTAAGTAGAAATACCATTCAGGATTTGGTTTGTGGCTTCATTCTAATATGAGACGCACTAAACCCTGTGAGTTTCATGTGTTACACTTCCCAGCAGGACAGGAGGAAGTTTCCCTGGCTGGTTCCTCCTCAAATTTCCAGCCTCCAAGCATTGTAGATTCCTGGCATCCGAACACACACTTCTCACTTTCTCCAGGATAGAATTTGGTAGCACATACACAACTTGCAAATTTATGTCTCTATCCCAGAATTCTTTCCAAATACAATGCTGCCAAATTGGCCTCCTCTATGGAATACAAAATAGGCATGTGTATTGATCATATCCATGTCCAATAATTTAATTTCTGATCCTACCTCTGCAAACAACTCCGCCCCCCTAATGTTGCTCTGCCTGCAGTACCCGCTCTCTAGTAGAAACTGCTTGTCCTACTTCATCTTGCTTACCATCATCTGAGCCTAATGCTGGCACAAAGCAGGAACTCACTGAGAATTTCTTGAAAGAATAGGTTAATGAGTGAATGAATCAATGATTTCATAACTCATTGCTCATTGTTTATACATTACATAATTTATGTTGTAACATGGAGTGATAAGAGGGCATGCTGCATGCATTATCATGTGTACAGAAAATGCTACACATATAAACATACTTACTGTCTAAAATAATCCCAACCAATGGGTCAGAATTCTTATTCAAAATCTCCCAAAGAGCAAATGGCTCCTGTGGAGTGTCAGGAAGGATCCGGAACAGGAAACTCATTGTATAGTCAGAAGGCAGTCCTTCCGGATGCAGATACCTTATAGTGGAATGAAAACAACGCCTTACTGTAGCTTTCTTGAAAAAGTCATCCTGTGACCATAAAGTTATACACTTCCATTATAGGAGCTTTGGAGAACAAGAGGAGAGTGCCACGAATCCCCATTAGATCACTGTTTTAGGTTCGTGGTTCTCCAGGTTTGGGGAGTGTCCCCATTCCCGCCTCCCAGTTCACTTTGGCAATGCTTGGCTCTCAGACATACACCACTGAATCCATCTTTCACATGGGTCCCAGGCATCTGGACTCAGCTCATCAGACTTTCATAACAAACGCATTTATCAGCTCCCTTCTCCCTGCCCCATCTGTGGATTTTACTTCAAGTCATTGGCGTCTCTGAGTTTTCGTTTCAAAGTTTCAGAGCTGTTCAGGGGCTTGAGACTTAGCATAAATCAGGATTTAGAAAACATGTGGTCCACTGCATTACTATGTAAGCATCCATTGTTTGCACGTTTTCATGGATGAAACTATGCTAAACTCCACCCCGAATTATAGGATGGGGCCTGATGTTTTATGTTAATTCTTCAAAAATCTCTGTATGGATGTTTTCCTTGTGTCTGTGCAACACATGTATGCCTATTGCCCAGAAGGGCCAGAAGAGGTCCTCTGAAAGAGCAGCTAGTTCCCTTAACTGTTGGCTCAGCTACGTTTTTAGCCACAGGGTTGTTTTTAAATAAAGAGCTATAAATATCATGTGCTCTAAACATCATAGAAAATCTTACCACACACTATTACCATAAATTACAAATTGACATTGTTTTTATATTGAGATTTAATAAATGTATGATTAACTTTAGCATGTTGCAAGGAAAACATACTTGGTTGGCTGGGAAACCAGAGCATCTTTGTGGATTTGATAACACGGGAACAAATTGAAGGTACCAGGTTCCATAGAAACTCCTTCCACGGAAGAAAAGTCCTTTTCAACCAAACCAAACATTTCCATCATCTTAAATCCTAAGGCGATGAGAGGGATATAAGAATAAACCGGAACTTAATTTGTTAAAATTTTCTACCAAATATTTAGAAACAGGCAGCTGGACCCCAATCAAGTATTAATAAATAATTCTATTTAAAGTGCTGTGATAATGATGGATTGCTTTTGGTAGGGTGTTCATTTTTACTATATTAATCCTACTGATGCATGAGCATGGGAGATCATTCCATCTTCTGATATCTTCTTCAATTTCATTTTGCAATGGCTTAAAGGTTTTATCATACAAGGTGCTGTTCACTGTCTATAGAAAGGCTACTGATTATTTTGAGTTAATTTTGTATCTAACTACTTTGATAAAAATGTTTATCAGCTTGAGGAGTTTCCTGTTGGAATTTTTAGGTCCTTATATATGCAATATTATCATCTACAAATAAAGATACTTTGACTTCTTCCCTTCCTATTTGCATCCCTTTGATCTCCTTAAGTGTTCAATAAGCAAGCTATAATCTTCGTGACAACAGAGGTTAGATATAGAGCAAGGGACTGTGGAGTAAAACTGGATCTTGAAAGGGAAAATAGGATGGTTGGATAGATGGGGAGGAGGACAGAAAGGGGGGTTGAATGCGGAAGAGAAGAGAAGAAGGATGAAAGGGAGTGAATATGAAGAGGCACAGCTAAAAGTAAGGGCCGTTTGAGGAGCCAGGAGGAAACTTTATGCAGTAGAAGTTTCCTAAAATATATATATATATATATGTATGTATATATATATGTATATATATATGTATATATATGTGTGTGTGTGTGTGAAGGTAATCTAAATAAAATCACCAAGTAACAGGGGAGACAGAGTCCCACCTGGAAATCTCTTATAACAGAATAAAACTTCCAGTATCAGGAATAGATTTCATTTAATTGAAATGTCAGCCAAAGAGGTCCCCACGGAAAACCCCAAACCAACCCAGACTATTGCCAAGGCCATTGGTTGCTCTCCATAAACTGACAGTAAGGCCCTGTTGTTGAACACAACACCTACACAGATCACTGAACACGGAGCTGGTGTCTACCTAGAGCCTTCACCCCTATGGACTAGTGTCCATGGTCCTGGAACATACGCTGCATGCTGCCAATGAAGAAAGGTAAACTCCAACCCAGCTACAAAACCTTTGGTCTACAGGGATGACCAGCCTGAAAGACGTGTTAGTGCAATAGGGTTGCAAGGCTTGTGGAAGTAACCAGCCAATATATGATTGGATTTAAGGCTTGCTAGTGACATTGCTTGGGTAGCCAAGAACCTGAAACTAAATAGAAACCTAGAAGAAAATGAAATACAACTGATGGGAGATGTTATTCTGTATATATGTTTCTCATACTGGTTAATAAAGCACTGTGGCCAATGAGATAGCAAGATAGGCAGGGCTAGGAGACAAGGAGGAAAGAGGAAGTAGGAGGGAGGAGTCGAGATGTAGACCTGAAAGAAAGAAGATGCCGGCTGCGGCTCCCGGATAAGATAACCACGTGAAAATACTTAGATAAGTAGAAATGGGTTAATAATTAAGGCAGAGCTAGCCCATTAACAATGATAGTCATTGGCCAACAGGATTGTATCAAATACAGAGTCTCTGAGTGTTATTTGGGGCTGGTGTGGCTGTGGGCCCAGATTGGCGGCAAGCGGGAAGGAAAAACATGCCCTAACGGGCAGGCGGGCTGGCGGAAACATACATGCTACAGATTGGCGCCAAACCTGCCGTAACATACAACTGCTCTACTAAAGGAACCAAGCCATAAAATGAGTCCTAACTGCATTCTGCTATCCTCATAGATCCATGCCTTGCTCAGCCATCACCAGAGAAGCTTCCTCTTACAGTAGAAGTGAACAGATGCAGAGACCCACAGCCAGAAAATGTACAGAAGGTGAGAGACCTTAGAACACTCAGCCCTAAATGGGACATCTCTATCAAATACCTCCCCTGAGGAGGGCTCAGGGAACCCTAGAGGCAAGGAGAAGGGAAGATTTTAAGAGCCAGAGGGGATGAAGGACAACAAGGAAACAAAGCCTTGTAAACACAGCAGGACCAGCACACATATGAACATAGCTGTAGCACCAAGCACATGGTCTGCATGGGTCTTAACCAGATGGGGTCCCAGCTCTGAGAGAGGAGAACACACACCTCAATCCCTAGCCCAGAAGCTATCTCTAATTTATGAACACTCCAAGTGAAAACAATCCAATTTCTCCAGTGGAGTCTCACTGGTCCTCATGATCAACAGTAGATGCCAAAACACAAAAGGAATTCAGTAGCATCGCTGGAGGTTCTTTGTCTTATGTCTTATCAGGGCCTTTTTTTTTTTTTTTTTTTTTTTTTTTTTGTCTCACAAGTCCTTTGCATATATATAATATATATATTAAGGCTTCTGTTTTTATGGGAATCCTGTGTATGTGATCATGTGTTTCTCTAAATCTATATGTGTTTCTTGTGCTCTGTCTCTGTTTTTTCTCATATTTTTTTGTTTTGCCCTATTTGTACTTGTTTGCTTGCTTTTGTTATTTTATTACCATTCTTTAGATGACTTTTTTTTTTTCTCACAAGAGACAGAAACAGTGTGGATTTCAAACGGGAGGGGAGGAGGGGATCTCAGAGAAGCTGAGGAATGGGAAACCATAATCAGAATATATCATATGAAAAAACTTTATTTTTAATAAAACAAATAGGGAAAAAAATGTGACAATGCATACCTGCAAGATCAATTCCATCCTTGTGCACCATTGGACAGGCTGAAAAACAGAGCAAGCAGTGTGAAAGCTTAGTCCCTGTATCTCCCAAATACGTGCTTTCATTGTTGAGGGCACAGGGAATGAATCCAACCTCCCCTCAGCTTCCACACCTTAGAACTGTGCTTGCTACATAACCTTGTCCAACACTAAGTATTCCAAGCTGGCCTCAAACTTGGGGCCATCGCCCTGTCTCACACTCCTGTGTTCAACACAGACTGTCACCTACTTGGGAATGTCTTCATCAATCTAAACCTCTGAAAGGAGGAGACAGGATGTTTACATCATATCCTGAAGCCCATATGTGACTTAACACCTGCATGATAAATAGCTCTGGGATTCTATAGTCCTTCCTCAGCTCTAGATGGGACTCCCTATTTTGCCAGTGTTAGATATTTCAGATTTCAAACAACACTCGGGAATACAGATTCAAAAGAACTAACTTGCTGATGCAGTTTCACAGACAAAAGTAATTAATTCATCTTCAATTTTCTTGAAGGCATCAAAGTCATCCACAAAGAAGACGTGCCGAGAGCTGGGTTTGCTGCCAATCCGAACCAACTCTGAGTAGTCAGCATCGGCCACACCAATGGCAAAGATGTTGTAACCTGTGAGCAACACATGGCAGACTTTTGATTACTTAAAGCTTCACCAGATACAGACAATGCAAGATGCTAGATGCCCAGATGTTTAAATTTTGCTCATTTAGGGAGCCCAGTAGGAGTGGTTAATTCGTTTCTTACCATTCATCAGAGTTCTTCATGTGCATATTTCCTTACATGAAAATTACTTCATCATCCCCATTAAAACAAACAAACAAAAACTCAACAAAGCTAAAGCCCCAGTTGGTGAATAAGCCAGAATGGTTCCCATTTGATAATATATTTATAGTTGTGTATTTTTAATAGTTATTCTGACATCTGTGACATGAGGCGCTATTTAAGCAGTAATGGTTTGTTTTTGTTTGTGTTTTTCCCCCTTCAGAAATACAGCTTAAGGTCTAGCAGAAACTAAGTCACCATGTAAAAACTGGCACGGAAGTATTAAGTACTACTGCTAAGCATATCATCTCTCCTGGGACAAGATTTACTGACAAAAGCCACTTCAGGGAGATGGGGTCACAGTCCATCACAGCAGGATGTTATAGCAAAAGAGCTGAGGGAACCGGTCACATTGCATCCATCATTATGCACACATGCTAATGCCCAGCGCACTCTCTCATCTTCCAGGTCAGGGCTCAGCCCATGAGATGGCACCACTCCTGAGCAGCATGGGCCTCCCCTCCTCCATTAACCATAGTAAGGAAACCCCTTATAGACATGCCTATATGCTATCCTAATCCCCCTCACAGGCATGCCCATGGGCCACCTAATCCCCCTCACAGACACACCCACCCACCAACCTAATCCCCTCACAGGCACGTCCACCTGCCAACCTAATGCCAACCTAATCCTGTCACAGGTAGGCCCACAGAATTGTAAGTATAGCAATTTTTAAAATCCATATGATCCACTGGAGGATATTTAATTAAGCTGATAGGAATGTGTTCTTGATGCCAGTATTGTTCTCAGTAGCCATGGTGTTGCTTATACGTGAACCTTACCATCCGCCTGCATCTCCCTGGAGATTTTGTTGACATCATCTTGAGATCTTCCATCGGTTATAACCACGATAACCTTCGGGATGCCTCTCCTTGTACCTGACTCTGCAGTGAATAAGGTATCGCGAACGTGCTTGATAGCTTTCCCTGAAACAAAGAATCAACAGTTCCTTCCACAGCTCCACATGCTTCCACAGACAGAAGAGGGGTGGGGCAGCGGAATAACATCAAGGAAACATTACTGAGCCTTGGTAGCTGAGACTGCCATGCAAGGGAAAGTACCTGTGAGGGAGGTATGTGTAAGGCCCTGGATTCCATACTCAGCACCAAAAGAAACAAACAAGCCTCATAACAAAAGTCATCCTGAAGCTTCTTATGATCATAATGGGCTTTGGCTGGGCATTGTTTTGTCAGTGTTTGTCTGTCGGGGTCTTACTGTGAGCTTCCCCTGGGCATTGTTTTGTCAATGCTGTCTGTTTGGGTCTTACCTGTTTTAGTATTTCCTCCTTTGTATGAAATGTGTTTGATTGCATCAAGAAGTGTCTCCTTGGTTTTATAAGCATCAAGTTTGAATTCTGTCCTAGGGTCATCAGTGAACTGAACCATTGCCACCTGGAAATAGAGGGTGTATCCACTTTTACACAGGCAGGGACTTCCACAAGGTCAGAAAACATGACACAGCAGCACAGTATCACCCATCATTTAAATTTCTTCCTTAACCCAATCCTTCCATTAGATTTTCATAGAGGTTAAATATCAAATTTGGAGGCAAACTAAATTTCAAGTTCTAGGTACATATTAAGAGCTAGAATTAAAAAAAAACTTTCTAATGGTTGTAGCACTTTTACAACTCTGTTTAACAAGCAAAAATTGACCTCCTAAATCTGGTAACTGGATAGGCTAATGGGGGATGTCCTTCTGTGTGTGTGTGTGTGTGTGTGTGTGTGTGTGTGTGTGTGTGTGTGTATTTATCTTATTGGTTGCTTGATAATACACTGTTTGGCCAATAGCCAATAGCGGCAGGAAGATAGGCAGGGCTAGGAGACGAGGAGAATTCTTGGAAAGGCAGGTGGAGAGGTGCAGCGAAAGGATCCCATGTAAACCACAAAGGAGTAACAGATCCAGGCATTCTCTGGTAAGCCAAGACCATGAGGCAATACATAGATTTATAGAAATGGGTTAATAATTAAGAGAGAGCTAGCCGTAAGACGCTCTAGCTATTGACCAACAGTTTAATAATTAATGTAAGTCTTTGTGTGCTTATTTGTGGCTGAAGTAGTGGTGGGACCTTGCAGGATAAGAAAAGTATAGCAACAATGGGCCACCGAACTATGACAGCATTCTTATAAAAAGCTTCCTATGACACAAATATGAAGTAACTACTATGATTCCACCCAGTGTGCAAAGGAGGAAATAGGCACAGGGTCAAGTTCAAAAGTAAACAGCTGAAAGTCAAGTACATTCTATTTCAAAATCTGTGATCTGGCTTGTTGCTGCATAAATCTTTCTACCTTAATTTCCTACAAGTTACTTCTACTCCTGTGGTACTATGGGACAGTTTTGAGTTGATTACTTCATTTTTCTTTGGACAATGAACTATGGACATATGTGGCATGGATGAAATAGGTTCATATTCTGCATGATCCTTAGAAATGAGTGACTGTGACCTTGCCTCTGACTTTCAAGAATGCCATGCCCTTCAGGACAGGGAAAACAGTATGTATAAAGGAATTACTCTGCCTTAATATACAGTACATACCTCCAACACCCTTCCTACCAGCTTTTATTTGCTAATCTCGATAGCTCGTGGAGGGATGTTCAACCATTTGATGTTGCACTATGAGGCTGTCATCTACAAATGAATTTGCCTGCATCAACACAATCCCAGACGTATGTATGTATACATGAGCAACAGGTTGGACACGCCTATAAGGATTAGCATTCCTTCTTCACAGTTCTTTGATTACATCCCATGACAGGTGGTCAAAGTAAGAGACTGAGGTAATAACTCCTGAATGCTTGGATAATGTAATAATGTAATGCTTGGCTGGTTAACCTTACCTAATAGGATAACATACCAATTATCTGGTTAACCTTACCTGAGTTCCATCTGCACCTATCTTGTCCAGCGCTCCCACAGTGCTATACAGAAAATTGATGATCTTATTGAAATTGTCATCTCCAATACTCCAGGATCCATCCACCATGAATACTAGGTCGGCCTTGGCAGCTTTACAAACTGAAGACCAAGAAAAATGTTTTGAATCAGAGGTAAGAGAAAATACCATCTTTATCAAGCCAGAAGACAGGTAGTAGTAAAAGATGTGGGATACCTTTCCTCAAAGGTGTCCTAGAAATCTCCAAAACAATACAGGCTATTCCTATTGCACTTGGGCTGCCCACCAGAACTTGATGGTAAGAGCCCATTGCTGAAGACACCACATAGTTTGGCCACAGGGCATGGAGAAATCATATTTACACTGTCAGGAAGCTCCCTTCCTGCTGACTATGTAAGCTGCATCAGAGGGAAAACATCAACATTTTTACCCAGCAGTAAATACTATGAACCATAATATTTGTGCATATATGTGTTCTTGCATGTGTATGTATATGCATGCATATGTGTATGTATACGCCTGAGGTTGATATTTTCTTCAATGACTCTCCAGCTACAGTGTATTTCACTGAATCTGGAGCTTGAGTGTGCCATTTCTGTTAGATTGTCTGGGCCCCAAGCTCCAATAATCTGCCCAAGGTCATGTATATCTTACCCAGCTTTTATGTTGATGCTAGGGTCCAAACTTGGGCCATCCAGACTTATGCAATGAGAACTTTACCACCCAAGTCATCTCCCTGGCCCAAAGTTATTTTTCCTAAGCAAAGATTTTATTAGGTCATGCTTCCCTTAAGTGAACAACTTGTGCATCATAATTTTGAAAGACAAATCCTTTTTGTTGGCACACAATTCCCTTAACAACTCTATCTAGACTCTCGTCTGTGTGTCTCACGAAAGCATTGGTGGTCCCCCAAACACATCATGGACTTAGGTCACCCTATGACACTGAGAAATATTTATTCTGTTATTTACCTCTCAAGCTTGTTCAGAGATAGATGAAATTTATCCCAGTATCAATCGCTAACCAACTGCACATTAATTATCCTCACTCCTGGGCTATCATAATTCAATTTCTCTTTTATAACCCAAAACATTGACTTGATTATCTACCTGCATTAGTATGTATTTCTCTTGCAATACTGAAAGTAATCAAAAAGTAGCAACCTGTACTATCATGGTATTCCTCATGCCCAACGTAAGAACTTTGAAAGTCAATAGTACAGCTAATAAATACTTGTTAATGGGATAAAAAAAAATTAATGGCCACTACATTGTTTAGAGGCTTAAGTAGTTACCTTGGCAGCTCCAGTTGCTAAGATGAGAATTGAGCCTGGAGATGCACTTGGGGGGTAAATTGGAGACCATTCCCCTTGAACTTAAAATTACATACTAGCTTTTCATGTACACTGTGTGAGTACCTAACTATTCTCCCTTGGTAAATATTCTTTATTCTGAGATGTTTTCAATGAGATCAACATTAAATGATTCTGTAAAACAAAATCCATTCCGTGAATATAATTTACCATTAAGTGCTCTTTTAAATTGTCACGGTTTGATAAACATATATGTATGTTAAGGAAACGCTTAGGCAGGACAATATTTTGTATTAATACCTTGGTTTTCTTCTAAAAGTTTTATTTTTGTTGTGTTTTAATTACGTGTGTTTGTACATGTGAGTTTGCATACGTGAGCGCAACACTGAAGGAAGCCAGGAGCTTTGGATCCCCCTGGAGCTGGAGATACGGGGTTATGGGTTGCTTGGTGTAGGTGCTGGGAACCAACCTCAAGTCCTGTGCAAAAGCAGTATGTGCCCTTTAGTGCTGAGCCATCTCTCCAGCAACCCCTTGGGCCTTCACTGGATGAACAAACAAAAGCAACAGAAATATTGAATGGAATCACACTGTCACTACTGTTCTCTTACCTTCCTTTGCTGGTGGAATGGTTGGAGGGAAAGTTGGTGGTTCGGTGGGAAGTGATTCTGTGTAGGAAAAGGACAAAGAATGATCTCACTGTAGGGAACAGACAGAAGTGATATAGTGAATCTTTATTCAAGGTTATCAGTGATGTTGGCAACTGGCTTCTTTGAGAATTTAATGAAGGCTATAAACTAGTCACAGCCAGTGAAAACTGGCTTGTCCATCCTTTTATTCTACACCAAAGGCTTGTAATGTCATCTTGCCCCCATTCAGTCTGCCCAGCAGGAATCGATGTAATCAAACTGCCAACTGAGGTTGATTTAGGGCAGAGATCCTCGCCTTCATTGGAGATGTAGGGTCTGGCTGTTTTCACATACATGGTGAGCTTCATTTCCATTCTGCTTATACAATGACCATCAAGCCCTGGTCTCTGACACTTGTAACCCTTCCCACCCTGTGTCCCCAAGGATACCAGTTACTAATGAAATGTGATTCATTCTCTATTCTGTTTCATGGGCATCTGGAAAGTTGCTCAGTTCTGAGGACCAAGAATAAGTACTTAGTGTGTTCAGATCTTTTCAACCTGCACCACGAAGATGGCCTGGAGATAGTTAGAAAGAAGATGGCCTGGAGACAGAAAGAAGATGACCTGAAGATAGTTAGAAAGGAGAGTGATTATGACACTGAAGATTTAGGGGAAAAAAAACAGAAAAATATTACTACCCAAGTTTACTATTTGGGAAGTCTCTCTATTAATAATGGCCATTCACAAAAGAGAAGTCCAGCTTCAAGCAGCCAACAGCTGGAAGAGTTCAAACTCTGACAGATGTTATAAAGAGATGACTTTTGTATTCTCTTCTAATCTGGGATTCAATAAAATTATCTAAGTGACATGAGTCAATATGAAAGAATGTGATAACTGTATATTACTCATAAAGAAAAAAGTCCATGAACTAATTATGTGAAACAAAGTAAGTCAGAGGACACCATGGCAGGATCCCATTTGCAGGTAAAATAAAAAGCTTTTGGTAGAAATATGTCTTTCTAGAAGAAAGAATGAGGGAAGGCACACTTTGTGTGTTGCTGCTGTTCTGTTATGGATACATGAGTGACTGTTGTTTTTAAAGCTTTTTGTTGAGTTTTGAGAATTATAAAACTAAAATGGAGAGAGAGAAGAAAAAGGGGGAGAGATTTTAACATTAAAACTAAGATTACAAAATTTTCATTAGATCACTATAAAATACTTCCCAAGCCTGGCTTATGCACTTTAAGTAACTTGGAAGTAATGGGCCATCTTTACTATTAAGCACTTTATTTGTTATAGAAGATTGAGACATAACCACAGCTTCACCAATAAATCCAGAATCAAATCAAGGGACGTTTGTTTGAGCACAGCATCTGGCCAAAGAATCTCTTGGGTATGAAGAACATACACACCCTGGTGCCACGTGTTCATATTTGTTACATGGCACACAGATGGTCCCTATCTTCAACCATATGGGGGGGTGCTGCCATAGAGCAGACAGTCAGTTCTGCATTGCTTCAGAAAGTTGAACTAGAGCCAATGAATGGAAGCTACAAGAAGACAGATGTCTTCCACATCAAGGAATTATTTACATCAAACTAAGAAATCTCAACTGGAGTTAACCCTGGGCTGGTAACTAACAGTTGTTGAGATTATGGTTAGGAGATACTAAAGTAGACCAGAGGTCACAAACTCAACTGTTTTCAACAGTCAGACAAACAGTAATCATGAACAAAGAATTTAGCCTACGAACCCAATAATACAGCAATTAACAGCTTCCAGAAGATTGACACCAGGAAGATACATAGACTATATTTAAAAGTTGTCCAAAGTTTTCAAAATATATTTTTAAAAAATTTTAAGTAAAGGTCCAGAAAAAAAAAAAAAAAAAACATAATCTAGTGAGATCTAGCTCTTTGGCTATAAGCTGTGACTTCCAAGAAGATAAAATAGAAAACAAAAGTATGTATCCAATAAAACACAAGTTGAAAGCTCAACAGATGTTCAGAGATGTTGAATTTTCCCTGCCAACATCGTTGGTAAGAAAATATGTATTTAATTTTATTGAAGAGCAAAAAGAATCTCAGAGATGTTGAACTACCCAAGACCATGTTAGTAGGAAGTAGCCCCATAGAGATCCAATAATACATGCTTGAACCCCAAAGACCTGCTAACTTCAAAAATTATATAATGCATACCCACAAAACTGAATTCTAATTGAAAAAAAAAATAAGAGAAAAACACCAGATACATTTTACAGCCTTGGCAATGTTCAAAGGTATGCTTATCAATCTGTGGCAGACAGAAAGGGTTGTCTGTTACATATTTTAATTCATATAAAGCGTCCAAGAAAAGAAAATAGAAAATAAGGGGCATTACATGGGGTTATATATGGATAAAAATGGGAGAGAGTGTAGATGAGATTCCTTTGAGTTGATGAAAATGCTTTAAGATGGGATTGTAGTGATGTCTATGTGACTCTTGAAATGTATTCAAAACAACTGAGTTGCCACATAAAATGGCTCTTAGATTTTATGAGATATAAATTATATGTCAGAATACATGTATAAATATCAAATACACTTATTGTGATATAAACTTTCTGTATTAAAACTTTAGATGATTCTATTTATTATATTGTGTATCACTGGCCAGCCTGGAACTCACAGAGATCCCCCTGCCTCTGTCTCCTGAGTGCTGCAATCAAAGGCGTGAACTATTTCACATCAGCTCATCCAGTGTTTTAAGGGAATGTGTTGATTGTGATTTTTTTTTTCTTTGTGCTACTGGAGACTGGACAATCTATATAAGGTGGTAGTTCTTTCTAAATGTCATGCAGAAATAGAAGAAAATCACATCACCCCCTCCCCAGACACACACACACACACACACACACACACACACACACACACACACACACCTGTTCAGATGCTCATCTTCAGGAATTTGAATTTCAATTAGGGATACTGACTTAAATATACAAACACCACTGCCCTCAACCTGCTACTATTAAATCTGTTCTATCCATTGTAATGGCTATGGCCTTCAGGTCAGGAACTTCAGATTAAAAGCCATCCTAAGGGTCTGATACCCTCCATTCCTTAGAACATGTAAAAAGTACTTTTTTTAAACTTAAACATTGCTTTTCCATTCCATGCATCAGATCTGGGCTCCAACTTGAAAACAGCACAAGGCTCTGTTAAGGAGAAAATAACTCCAGGGTCAGCCAGTTGGAACATGTTGGCTCTGAGCCTACCCTCATGGTAAGATGGTATTGTTCTCCAACTCAGTTTTACACACCACATACCATGAATGCTTCTTATGCATTGGGATCATAATGTACATCATTGTTTCAAGCCTTTTGCCATCTGATGGCCTTGTGGCCTCTTGTGTAACATATAGAGAATGGAAATGAAAACACAGTGATGACAGTATAGGAACATTGCAAAGAATTGGGGGCACATAAAAGAAAAAAATGTATTGCCCATACTCCTAGGCAATAGCAATAGCTATTACTTTTCTAAACAGAGCGAAGATGTGGATCCATGTCAATGTGTCATTTGCTCATGAGGGGGGATGGGGAAAAGACATCTGACTTACGTGTTCTTTGCATGATGCTCACACTTGGTCCCTCAATCTCCTGGAGCTTTGTGTAAACACTGATTTTATAGTCTGAGTCTGGCTGAAGTCCATAGAAGCAATGCCTGTTTACACCTCCTCCCAAGGTGGATTCTTGTGTTTGTGTGTCTACGAGTAAAGCAAAACAAAACATACATACATGACTAAAAAAAGAAACAGTCACTATGTCAATTATTAGTTTCTAAAACTTATAATAGGAATAGTCTCCATTGTGTAGCCCCAGCATTTATGTTCATCTGCAGTGTTGTATCTCCAGGT
Organism: Cricetiscus sungorus; assembly: GCA_030556225.1. NCBI lineage: Eukaryota > Metazoa > Chordata > Mammalia > Rodentia > Cricetidae > Cricetiscus > Cricetiscus sungorus. The sequence continues at coordinate 32,467,218 of JANBXA010000366.1, read as the reverse complement.
AAGGATTTTATATAGCCACCGTATTTTTTTCCTGCTAAACACTACATTTAATATGAAAAAAATAAGGCTTATCATTTTTAAAATTGCCAAGTTCAAGCTTTTGTAAAGGAACTATTATTGCACATATTTATATGCATGCATCTTAACTCATCTGTTGCAGTAAACTCCCTTTCATTCAACTTGAATCATCAGAACATAGAGACACATGATCATAGAAGGATAGATCTTTAATTCGGCATCATCTAAGACACTGTAACTGGAATCTGATCTCAAACATGCATACAAGCTTGAGGAAAGTACCAGGACCATGTAGAAGTCCCAGAGAGCCCAGTTTCTTCTCTGTCACTCTTGCTTTTTTTTTTTTAATCAATATATTACTGATGGGTTTCATCACAGCATTTTCATGCATATGTGTCATTATACTTTGTTTTAGATCATTTCCCTTCCCACTGTCCTTCCCTGTCTTCCTCTGTGTGGTCCCCTTCGTCTCCTCAAATAGCCCTCCTTTGCTTTCATATCACATGTATTTAATCACCCTCTCTTTTTTCACTTAGTTCTCACTGAAGACTCTTCCTCTGCTCTCATTACACCCTACCCAGACCCCAAACTTAGCTTGACCTTGAACTAATTCTTTAGCTAAAAGCAACTCTGAATTTCTGATCCTTCTTCATCTGCCTTGGGAATGCTGGGATTAACAGATGTGTGCAACCATGCCCAGTTTTATGGGGTGCTAGGGATTGAACCCTGGGTCTTGTGCAAACTTAGGGAACATCATATCCCCAGGCAACACCCCCGTCTCCAGTCTTGATTTTTAGCTGACACCTGTGTTGTGTCTCACTTGTCATGTCCTGTCTATCTCGTCATGTCTACCATGAAGGAGATTCAGCAAGCTTAGTATGCCCTTTCTAAACTCCCTGAATGAACTGTGAAACCAACCCTTCCTATTCTTTCAGCATGGACATGGTGTTTAAGTGGTTCAAGAGCACAGAGACAGGAGTATTGTCTCCAGGTCACTGATAATCAGGTCCTTTCAGTTCTACCAAGGAGTTGTATTGCATACAGCAGCTGCACACCATCACATCTTCTGTCCTCACCATGCTGGAGACACAAAGAATGGTGGAAGAGAAACTATTGGTCCCTTATCTCTTCCCATATCCACAGTAAAATTGCTAGAATTAGTGTTGGCCCTGAGATCTGGAGCCAGAGGATTTGGATTAATTATATTCATCACTTATTGACAGCCTATTTTATTCCAAGTTCCATGATGGCTCTTCAGTAACAACCATCACCACAGATGACAGCAGCCAAAAACATTTAATGAATGATTACCATGTGCCAAGACCTAGCATAAAGATTTTTATGTGTATTACTCCATTCTATTTGTAGAGAGCCGCGAAGTGCCACGCCTTAAAGATGGCGCTAGCTTCCGCCTTCCACCTCCCCAAGGGTGAGCGCTCTCTGGTGTAAACAAGCCCTTAATTGGTTAAGTCTGTTCAGCCTGTCTGCTTCCGCGTTAGAGTAGCCTATCTGCAGGGTCCACGTGGCTCACTGGGGTTGGTTAGCTCAAGGGTATTTAAGCCTGTGCAGGGGTCCCCCGGTCTCTTGCAGGTCAGAGGAAACATGTTTCAAGGATCCTGATTAAAATTGCATGAAGATCTTCCCGGAGTCGCGTCTTTCTTGCTGGCAGGGGTAGGCACGTACACTATTCTTATGCTATTGTAACTATCCTCATTCTAAAGACAAGAAACATTAACAAGATACAATAGTCCCTAGCTCAGGCACAGAACTGAAATTTGAGTTCAAACTCTATATTCAGAAGGAATCACTTTACTGTCTACTACTGCATCATAAAACGATGTAAGTTAAAGACTAAATTATTCAAAATGATCAGTCTGAGTTGTGTAGTGCTCACCAGCTAGAGACCAGGTAGGTAAGGGATCCTCATAAGTCCATGCTGGCTTTTGTTGGTTTTAAATTACTGAAAAGTTTCAGAATTAGTCATATCATTCCTTTTTCACCTTAACAGATAGCAGACTGGAAGGAAATATCCATATTACCACAAAAAGAAAAATTATTAAAACTTCCCTCTAGGGGCCAGCAAGATGGCTCAGTGGGTAAGGGAGTTTATTACCAAGTCCAAGGACTTGAGTTTTGATCCTCAGAATCCTCATGGTAGGAGAATGGACCCAGCCCCCACAAATGGTCCTCCACACTTGCCGTGGCCTGAAAGTTCTACCCTTCCCCTGCCACCAAATATACAAATCAAATATAACTCTAAAAACTTCCTTTGGGATTAATTCTAGATTCCATCCCATAAATCATTTCTTTGTTTTTTCCTGAAGATTTTTTCTTAAATGCGTCTGTAAGTACATATGTCTGGGGGAGAGCATGTTATGTGTGGGGTGCTTGAAGAGGCCAGAAGAAGTTATTGGATCCTTAAGAGCTAGAGTTACAAGAAGTTGTGAGCCCTGCAACCAGTATTCTGGGAACTAACTCAGGTCTTCTGCAAGAGCAGTGAATATTCTTAAGTGCTGAGCCATCTCTTCAACTCAAATTGCATATGTATAATCAAAGTCTTAAACTGCTTCTTGCTAGGAATTTAGAAACTGCTGTCAAAGGCTTCATGGATTCAATTTGCAACATATTTTCTTTAATGGTTAATAAGAACCATCTAAGTCTCCAAATACATCACTTCAGGAGCTTATTTTTTTAAAAATAACATATGCAAAATACAAAAATAGTTGAATTAACTATTAAGTGGAAACATAAAAGAACTTGTCTTTTAGAAAGTATGACGTCTAGATAAATTTTGACCTTAAATGTTTTAATCTGCATCAGTATTTATGTATTATAATGAACATTATTTTGAGCTTTGGCTATGGAAAAATCTTGACCTTTAAATTAAAGTCATTTGGTAAATGACATTTGAAATTCCTTTTTGTATATTGTGAATATTAAAGAATTTCAGAAGTGAATTTTATAAAGTAATATTTATTAATATATTTGCACTGGGCTAAGAGTGTATCTCAAGGCTTCTCTAGTGTGTGTGAGGCTTTGGGATTGATCCTCAGCATCACAAAAAAGAAAAAAGAAAGAAAATCAAATATATTTGTTCGCAATTAAGTACTACCTACCTTAGGTATTTCTCATATATCACATGTAATGATGAAGTGAAAATCACTGGGCCAGCTAGATGGCTCAACTGGAAAAGATGCTCGCCCAGCACAGCTGCTGACCTGAGTTTGATCCCTGGAAGTCATTTAAAGTTGGAAGGAGAGGACCAATGCCCAGGGCTGTCCTCTGACCTCCACACAGTCTCCCTCTGTGATAATAACACTAAACTAAAAAAAATAATACCATTGCATAAGATTATATTTTACTGAGAAATAAACAGACTTACTAAGTCTGGTGCTTGGGTTTCCTCATATTTAAGTTCACCATGTAGTTCCAGGGCCCAGAAACCTCCAGTAATTGCTTCTTTCTGACTTGCTAGCACCCTTCACAACTGCCTGGAGGTCCTGTAAGCTTCCCATAATACAAGCATTTTCTAAATCTTATGCATGGAGTATAAAGATCTGTGACCAAGAAAGTTTCCCAGGGATCCTCCATTTCTGCCATTTCCTATTTATCATGCACACTGGCGTACTTTAAAGACCCTTGAAAACAGAATATTAATGAGCTTCATTGCAAAAAAATAATAAATCTATAAAGCTTTGGAAAATTGGAATGGGTGCATTAAAATTAATGCCAAATAGTGTTAGTTTGACTCCCAACACTAACAAAGAGGGGTTCCATGATTTGGGGTGTACACATGTTGCTTTTGGCATGTGCCATTCAAGTCTAATGGCTTTGCCTTAAAGGAAAACAAAATCTAAACCGATTGGATGATGACTAATGCTTTTGATCTCTCTGCCCAAAGTAAAAAGTTAACTTAGTTTACTTTTTTTTTTTAGAACAGGATAAAATGTTCATTCTTTGTGTATTTATTTCTAAAAAGCAAGGTAATCTAAATTCTCCGGATTGTTATCATGTTGTGATGGTGATGGTATCACCATCTTGACACCCTCGACTCACCACCAAAATGCCTGGAGTGGCTGCTGAGAGCTATGCAGCAGAGACTATTCAGGCCCTGGACAAGGATCTTGCGGGAATTTTGCATCATAGTTTCTGTCCCTGGGGGTCTCAAATAACCTGACCTCCAGTCACCGTGCCTGTGTTGGACAGTTTGATTTTTGAAGTAGTCTTTACGTACATTCCTTTTGAACCTTGGTCTTTGGTAAGGTAGAGTACTGCAATCCTCTTTCCCAGATAACAGACACTACTACAAAGTTGACATCTGAGCGCCTAAAAGGAGAAGAAGGGAGGGGGTGGGGTGTGCCCTCTGAACTCTTTCCTAAGCAGTCTACAGAAATCCACCAAGTTATATGAATTGGCGAGGAGACAATATGTGGGCCTTTGTGGTAGGAACTCTTTAAGAAATGCTGCATCCAACCTTAGCTGCTGGAAAATAGAAAGGGAGAGCAATTGTGGACAATTGCTAAGGGGTCTGAGTTAGCAACTAAATGTCTCTCACCTTGCTCTGTACCAGAATTAACCAACGCCTGTTCCTGAATTTGGCAAATGGATAACTGGCAAGTTTTATTTCAGTCTTTCCCCAGAGGGGCCTTGTCCTTCTGGTGATCTCTCCCACCACCCGTCCTAGCTATAAAAATGTCATAATGTTTACACAAGCAGATGTATTGTGTTTGCCAGCCTTGAACGCATCCTTCTCTCTTTGGATCCATCCCTTCCCCTCTTCGTACTTCTAATCTGGACAGCATTAAATACCACCCTGTCACTCCTGGCCATTGCCACCACACACTGTCTGGGAAAGCAACCCGCTCCAACCAGTCTATTTATTTCATCCCTGTGCACTCAGTGACAGATTTAGGGGCATGTGATCAAACCAGACCAGCATGACTCAGTTTCTGGACTTCTGGTGGAAACATTGAGAAAGAAAGTTTTCTTTTGCCATGCCTGTGAAGCTAGAAACTGGGAGGATGAGACTCCGGATGCTACAGGAGCCTGGAAAGCTCACAGAGCCTGGCTGAGAAAGCAAAGTAGAGCTGGTGGGAGCAAGGCTCCACCCCAAGGACGATGTTCAAACACCTGATCTAGATGTGCCTGAAGCCAGACTCATCCAAGCCTCTCAGTGTGGAAGCCAAGAAACTGACCTTTGCCTTAACCCCCTTTATTTATTACATTTCTGTCAATGGAATGAACAAGTTTGAGTGGTGCAGCCTGGATAGTTTGCTTACAAATCCTTGGAAATGTGGGGGTAATTGTCACAGTTCATAGTTACCAGTGAGGTCATTTTGGACAAGCCTGGAGAATAAATCTAACAAGGATCTGAGGTTCCAACAGAGACATCTCTACTGATGTCACATCAGAATAAAGGTGTAGGTGATCGGCCATGGAGAATATATGAGGGAAAATTATATCTACTCTTTCAACGCTAGAAATGTGACTGGGGTATTTAGCAATAAGTGGTCCTACCACAGAACGCAGGAGGAATCAGACTCCATTTCTCCCTGCTAACTCCTCTGGCTGGGGCAGAGGGAGAGAAAGTTCTGCAGAAGCAATAGATGTAACCAGTAAAATATATTACATGTTCAAAACCTGCAGTCCATACTCCCACTGGAATGAGGGGCATCTCCTCACAAGTCCTCCACAGACAATGAGCCAGAGCAGCAATCACATTTCTCTGTAAGATGAAGGTGCTCCATTCCATCCTTCCCCACTCCAAAGAAGAAACCCAATCCTTTGAACTCAATTCTATCAGCTAAAATATCAGACATGCATTCCCTCCAGCTACCGCCACATTCGCCAAGCAATCTTTTCGGCAGCCCTCAATTGGAATCTGTTGCTGATAAATGCCTTTGAGTGAGAGGCAGTTAAGTTAATTCAGCTTTTAAGTCCCTCAGCTACAAACGCTGATGGCAAGTAAAAGAAACACTTCCATACATTCATACAACTATAGCCATTCAGTCTGAAAGATTTCGGGTAGACTGGAAATAATTCTGTGGGAGTGTGAAAGATTCACATATTCTGACTCATTTTGTGACCACCAAAGGCCTTGGCTTCAAGAAGTCACTGTGGCTTGGAATTACCAGATCAATAGTTATACACACTAATCATATATGCTGATAAGAAAATCTCAGTGCTTCTCTGCAAATATACTAAAATCTTGAATAAAAAGTACCTCAAAGTTGTATTAATTCCATTTATTAAGCTAATTTTCATCAACATGAATGGTAAAGTATTTTTTTATAAAATACAATGACTACAAGGTTTATATCTTCACAAAGTTTTTCTTGTCTTCACACTTTATTCTATTTTAAATTACTCTGATATAAGTAGACAATGTGATTCTCTCTATTACACAGAGAGAATCAAGAACACGGTGACATAAGCCTGTAGAAACATTATCTTGCCTAGAGCTGACAAAAGAATTGCTCTAGAATGTTCCTCCTATTGCAGCTCATAATCTATAGGGGACATATTTCCAAGTGGTCACACTAGCCTATTAAACCATATTTCTATTGTATGGATTGAGTTAAAAATGGCATTTCTTAATTTTGAATGTAATTATAGAAGGCTGTGAGCTACTAACCCCAGTCTTAACTGAAAAACAAACATACGTTCCTTCTGCTTTCTATTTCTTTGTTTTTTTTTTTTTAATAAATGGGGGAAACCAAGATCACTTATTCAGAAAAAAAAAGATACATTTTTTTTTTTAGTAATTTTCCTTTCAAGTTTGGAACATGAAATTCTTCATTTGTAATTTTCTATTGTCTCGTGTAATCCCCAGGATTTTATACTTTTCTATAAGCATCATCATAGAGATGCTCATTTTGACTTCCTTCGTGGAATGGTGTCGGTGTTGATATTGAGATGACTACTGATCTGGGGAGGGGCAGCTTCTTGTTGTCTTTGGCGTTTTTAATGAGGACAAAGAGAGGTTTTTAGTGTTTTAAATCATAGACGTTCCAAAGAATTTTACATGAACAACTTGCTCATGTTGATATGGACACACAATGTGTCCTCCTGAATTAGAATGTGTTCACCAGTTACCACTAAGGCAAAGAAACACTCAGGAAAGCTTGCCATTTGAAGCTGGTCACCCTGGAGTGGATAACACAATGCTATCTCTGGTTAATTGGTTCCTGAGAGCTTGCTGGGTGCACAGCAGTAATGGGTGAGCGTCTACATGCACATTCTCAGTGGATACCTCATAAAACCTCCCAAAAGAACAATGCTATGGTAACATTTCTTTTCTTTTTCCTTTTTTTTTTTTTTTTAAAGACAGGGTTTCTCTGGAGCTTTGGAGGCTGTCCTGGAACTGATTTGTAGACCAGGCTGCCCTTGAACTCACAAAGATCCACCTGCCTCTGCCTCCCAAATGCTGGCATTAAAACCATGCACCACCACCACACAGCTTATATGGCAACATTTCTTAGCAGATGGGTGAAGTTCAAGAGTTAGGGTCAGCTGGTCTGATGTCACATACTGCATCTCTGAGCCCTGAACGTGCAGCTTCCCAAAGAGGACTCCAGTCTGATGTGACTTGCTCACAACGGTTTGCACAGAAAGGAGCATGCAAGTATGTCATGAGAGTGTACTTACCCTGAAGGGACTCTAGAACTATCCTGTAGGCGGTAGCATGGCGATGTATTTGCCACCGAGCACACAAGCTTGTTGTTTCAACCTGATTGGCTTGGAGGTCTGTCACACCCAAGAACACTGTAACAAAACAGAAAACTATGTCACGCTGCAAACAATGCCACAAATCATACCTAGTTCTGGAAGCAATTCATGGTCAAATTCTCAGTCAGAGGACTAGACTCAAAAGTGGGAAATTTATCAACTCACACACACAAAAAAACCTGAAGAATAAAAGATAATTATTTTATCATTTAAATAAATGGGTGCAAAACATGACCTATTGGCAGACCGTCTGATAGTCCTAAATGAAAAGCGACACATATATTCATGAGGAAAAGGTAAGATGCTAGGAGTACTCAAGTAATGGGTGGTGCCATGGCTTCCCCTTTATGAGGTGTGCCTTTACCTGCTCCACAATGACCATATAGCATAGAGTAACGCAGGATGGACGTACAGGGGAATGAGACAGCCCCGATTTAAATCCACAGGTAGAGCAAGCAGACATGGGCCTGTCACACAAACAAAAGTACCTTCACAAAGACTGAGCACTGTGTGAAAGGTTTTATGACATTTGTCCTTTTACGTCAGGTTATTGGCCCAATGTCTTCTAGGCTCAAACACTTGAAAATGACAGGATTTGTTATTTTAAATGTCAGTAGATGCTCCATTGTGATCTCGTAGAATTAGAGAAAGAGGGTTGCTACCAGACACTGGTGACAGTGGGGAGGCTGGGAAGTGGCAGAGAGGGGGCTCCTCGACTCTTCTGAGTAAGATGAAGCCAGGAGTCCTGTCACACAGTAGGGCTGCATGCTATAGCTTATAACAATAGTACTGCAGGTTTTGGAGTCAAAGAAACAGCAGATGTTGAACGTTTTTACAAGGAAAGAGACGATAAACATGTAAAAGCAACATGTGCTAAATATCCTGATTAGATCTTGTGACATACTCAAGCATTAAAAACCCACAACATATCCTACAAATGTGTGCAGTGATTAATATTCAATCAAAACGGAACGAAACAAATACAACTGCATAAAAATGAACTTCTTTTTGAAACTTTCCAGTGTATAATTTTCACATTTAAGAGAAAGTATCTAACACCCTTGGATTCCTGTTCATCTTAGAGTGCTGGTCTACGTGGAAGATACTTTGGGGAGGCTGTGGAAAGATTTATTCAGGATAATATGAAAGTAAGCATTTGGTGTTTGTCATTTAGATTCAAAAGCAAAGAATTCACGTTTGTTTTTCCAAATGATCTCTTCCTTCCACGCGATTTTTCTCTCATGTCACCCTGTCCCTTGGCTAACTCATAAAAAATTACTTCATAATTATTGTTTTCAAGATAGTGAAATAATCTTACCTAAGCATAATTTACATATTTATATTACTCCTATCTGCTGGAACAGAGAAGTCTCACTTCCTAAAGTCAACTGAAGTACTCCTTCCCCAAACATTACGTTAATTATTACAACAACTGTGTTAAAATATTCAATTATCTGTCCTTGAATGAGGTTGTATTTTGCTTGGGAGAAAGAACAAGCCAAAACTGTTTAATTTTTACTTAATGGATAGGAGTATAAAATAATTTAATATTCTCTGTCTTCAAAAATATGTTTGGAATGTCCAACATACCAATAGAGAAATAAAAGGAAAAGAAAAAGATACAGAGAGAAAAATAAGTATACAAAAAAAGTGGCAAAAAAAAAAAAATTTATTCTGGAGACACAAGTGGCAGAGACATAAGGCTGACCAGAGGGGTCAACAGAAGACAGAGTAGGGAGAAGGCGTGATGTGCACTGTCAGGGAAGGGAGCTCTGATGTGATGGGGGGGCTCTGGTGTGATGGGGGAGGGGCTCTGGTGTGATGAGGGGGCTCTGGTGTGATGGGGAAGGGGCTCTGGTGTGTTGGGGGAGGGGCTCTGGTGTGATGAGGGGGCTCTGGTGTGATGGGGAAGGGGCTCTGGTGTGATGGGGGGGAGTTGTGGGTTGCTGTCACAGCAAAGCAGAGGAACATACTGAGTGATCATATATAGTACCCCAAACAGTGTCACCCCAATATTCGCAGAAGAGACACAACCACAGGCTAAAGGCATCTCATAGTACTCAAATGCAGAGATCTCATTTTTATTCTTTGTGTGTTTGTGGGTGTTTTGTTTTGCTTTTCTTTGGAGACAAGATCCCTCTATTATGTAGCTGTGGCTGTCCTGGAACTCCCAGAGATCTGCCTGCCTCTGCTTTCCAAGTACTGGGATCAAAGATGTATAATCACTATATAGAAAAAGTACCAATCTTGCGTTTATCATAGGTACATGGTTTTTTTTAAGTCCTCGCATCTAAAAATAAGCATAGAACAGATGGTGTGGAAGTATATAACAAATTTCAGAAAATGCAATGTGTCCCCTATGTAATTCTGTGTGTGTCTAGGAGTTCTGATGCCAATGAGAAATCCCAACTTGAGAATCCACAAAAGAATATAAGAAATCCTTAGAGTGCTATTACATGTACTCTCAACACATGATGTGGTGGTCTGTGTGTGTGTGTGTGTGTGTGTGTGTGTGTGTGTGTGTGAGAGAGAGAGAGAGAGAGAGAGAGAGAACAGAGACAGAGACAGAGACAGAGAGAGACAGAGAGAGAGAGAGATCATTTGGGTGGATGGTGAATTGGTGAATGGCAATTCTTTGAGAAAAGGCAAACTTCTCCTTGGCCCAGCTTTGACTGGCATTGGCCATGTCAGAATACAGGCTGCTTGGAAAAATTCACCTAATTTGAAAAGTGCCAGCGGATTTTCCAGAGGGAAATCCTATCTGCAACCATCAAGCCGATTGGAAAAAGAAGCTGCTGGCATCTGCCTGCCAACTAGGACTCTGGACCGTCCTGAGAAACTACCACACCTTTCTTTCCACCAAATACCATCCAGAAAGGGTCATGAGGAGGGGAGAAAAGCCAACGGTTGAGTCACAGGGAAAAGCAAGCACAAAGCCACTGGTGGGGCTGGAGCGAGCATCCGTCCATCAATCGGGCTTACGTGTTTTCACGAGCCCACTCAGAGCATCACTGAAGCCTGTGGCCTGGGAGGCAAATATCTTCACGTTGTAGTCCATTCCGCTGAGGAGATTTGTGATAACAATGGTGTTGATGTCAGCGCCCACGAAAGTTTCCAGAGTTTGACCAGGAACTAAATGAGACAGAGTGTACACTACAGTTAATACGAACATGCATTCTTAGGGAAAACTACTCAACCAACTTCTGACAGTAGCCCAAGATGCCCCAGCAAGCAAACAATGAGACTGAGGCTGGAGTCTATTACCAGCTGTCTCTAAAACTACTGATTTTTAAATGCCCATAGTTTACACATCCACTGAGCCATAATCCCTCCTACTTCTGGGGAGCCCATCTTTCCTTGGACTTGTTCCCTGCCTAGGCTGAGATTAGGTCAAGGAGATTCACACCAAGTAGATATTCTATTCTGTTCACCGGAACGCCTGCTAACGTTCTCCATGAGGTCGTCATTTCATCCATCTAATAATGTCAACCAACAAAGACCACACTAAAAAAATAAAACCCTTCTCCTCAAAAGAGACAGGAAGCAATTTTTAGTTATTTAATATATAAGAGTAAACACTGAGAGAAACAGTGCCCAAAATGATCTTAAAAGATACTTGGTGTCAGTGATTTGCTGTCAAGCCAGAGCACTTGAGTTTGACAAGCAGAACCCACATGATGGAAGGACCTCCTCTAAGTTGCCCTCTGACCTCCACTTGCACACTCTGGCCAAGGAAAGTGAGAGCACACAAGCACACACACACGCACACACACACACACACACACACACACACACACACACACACCTATACTAAATTTTTTGAAATGTAATTTTAAAAAGAATTTTAAATATACTTGAGGTATCTACCAGTGGTTCTGAGAGGAACTTACCGCTCACAGGTTTGTAGACAATCCTATAGCCCTTCACAGGGGCAGATGGTGGGTCCCATGTAATGCGCAATCGGTTGTACCATTCTTCTGAGACCCTTAAGTTTTGCGGACCAGAGGATGGCACTGTGTAGACAGAAGAGGGAACGTAAGTGGTTCGGTGTAGTCCCCTTCTTGGTGAACTTCTCTTGTTGCCAATGGAATCTACGTTATTTCCCTACAGAGTTAAACACGTGTGCAGGTGAAAAAGCAATAAAGCTCACGTTGACAAATGAGTTTTTTCTGAGATCCAGAGGTTCGCTCAAAGTATGATGGTTCTCTTTTCAAATAATTTTAACCAAAAACAAAACTGAATGGTGCTTATTGAAAACCTCTTATCTTTGCACCAATGTGATCCACATACATCAAAATGCACATGTCGGTTCACACTGAGGGTGCTACTCACACAATGTAGCTGGTGAGAGTCGGGAACTTCTGCTTCCTTCTTTTTACTGACTTCAGGGAAAACCACATACAGGAGAAGAACTCACTCATTGACATTACTCTGTACTCAGCCCGTGTAAACTATTTGTCTCTGGTGATGGATTAAATGGTCAGATTTTTTTTTTAGAAGCTCTTTCCATTAAGAACTGGAAGTCATCAGTCTCTAAACCTGGGTGGATTCTCTGACTACTGTGTTAGCCGTGGACTATGTGGCAGTGGCATCCTTGGAAATCTTCTCTTGCAGCTCAGGGTCACCATGTGACAACTATGGAGAGCTCTGACATGAATCGATAGAGACAGCTGGACCTTGTAGCTGTCCTCGCCAATAATGTCAGGCATGTAGTAAAATTGTCTTGAACCTTGCACGCCAAACCAGCCACAATGTGAATACTAGTGTGTAATAATAATTTATATCACTTATATGGTACAAAACAATTTCCTAGCAAGCCCCGATTTTCTGACCCACAGTGTCAGAAACTATAATAACCATAGTCATTGGGTGAAGCCACTAAATCTTGGGGTGGTCTTTATATAAGAATAGACATTAATAATAGCAAAAAAGAAAGAAAGAAAGAAAAAAGAAAAGAAAGATAAGAGTTAGGTTGCTGATTCCTCATTTAACTATGGTTGAGGCATCTTAAATGCTTATGATACCTCATTGGGACCATGTGGTGCTGTCTGAGGTTGTCACACGAATGTGAAGTGTATAGATGGATGAAATGAAAACCTCTGAAACTGTGGAAAGAAATAAACCTTCCCTCTTTTTAGTTGACTGTCACAGTGTGTCACAACAACAAAAAGCTGGCTAATTTGAAACAGCAGAGGTTGCTAGGGGGTGGGTATATGAGCAAGACAGAACTACAAAGTGTAATATCAACATAAGAAACTTTGGGAAGAGATATAATTGCTTTCTATTTTCTACTGTAGCGGCGATGGTTACATGAACCCATCTGTGTGTGTTAAAATTCACAGAACTGTAATAAAAAGAAAGCAATTTGCCATATGGCTATTTAAGAAATAAAACCATGCCTACAAAAAGAAATGGGGTGGGGGTGGGGGAAGGAAGAACAGGATGGTACTACAGCGAGACTTAGATTGTTGTGGTCTCACGAAATGTGGAGAAAGTTCACGGGCCTGAGGACCCTACGTTGCTGAATCATCAGGACTGGGGATGAGCCATGAGGTGTAGCTGAAAGACTATACCTCATGTGATTCAGCTTTCACAGAAAATAAAACCGGAGCCCATCGATGCTAAACAGCTTGCCCAGACTGCACCATTTATGGGTGTGGAGTCAGGGTTCTCACACATTTCTGGTCCCTAATCTTTTGCTCTGGCATTGCAATATACTTCATCCATCACAGGTGGTAGGTAAGCTAGTCCAAGGAGCAAAGATTCACTTACAAGTTCTCCCTGGGGCAGACACGCTGGCACCTTCTCCAGCAGTGTAGATGGGAGTCACCGTGACTTTGTATTCGGTGTCTGGAATTAGAGTCTTCAGGAGGACATTGTTCTGCATTCCAGGCACCATGATCTGAGCAGAAAGTGAAGTACGTGATCTTTAAAGATGTATTCTCACTGACCTAAGTGCCACTACAGACATTCTGAAAGCGTCAGGGTGAGACAGGCTTTGAGAGTGTGGAGAAAGGAAAAGGCATTCATGCAAAGCTTTTCCTCCTGTCATGCCCCTCACAAAAATGTTAGTCTAAAACCTCTAATACAGGAGGATTAACTCCCCAGAACATCTCCTCTTGATGTCTTCTCAAAATGTGTGGAGATGACAGAACGACCATCTGTGTAGCCCACAGGTACTTATAGTCAAAAAGTTCATCCTGCAACACAGACTGTTGCTTATCTGCTCTGAAATGACTTGAGCATCCTCGTATGAATCCAGCCTCCCCTACTTTGCTTCCTCAGTGATAACCTGACCCCAACATTTTATTCTTTCAATTAGAAGGGATGGATGGCAGCCAAGAGCAACAGAACCAAGCACTGGGAGCCAAGTTTTTTGAGTTGAAACATATTTAACAGCAACACTGAAAACTGCAGCAGCTTCCTTACATATGAAAGGAGATGTCCTTCCTACATCTGGATCCACTATCCTTTCTGTCACTAAAGATGCCGGAAAAAAAAATCAAGAAGGATGTGGGACCCTGCACCAGCTGGTATGCAATGTGCCACGTGGCACACAGCACAATTTTGGCATTTCTAAGAGACTGCTCTGGACCACATCTACACTACAAAATACTGTGCTTGTGCTCCAGCAGCCAAGTTTTGGCACTTCTCTGGGCTGTGGGAAACTTAATAATCACTGGGAAAACATGTGAGGAGGTAGGATCTGACTCAAGGGGGCTTAAAAGAATCACAAGACCAGGACAGCCAGAGAGCTTTTCCATTCCATGGCTGGGTGAGATGCCAGCAGGTTGGGCCATGCTGTCTCCTTCTGAGTGAAGGAAGAAACCCATCTATCGGGAAGTAAGTCCTAGAAAACCTTGTGGTGAACCCAGAAGCAGCTATTGCTGTGATGCAGCTAAGCTCCAACATGCCTCAGCCTTGTACATGATAAAAGAAGTCTGCCTTGGGTGACTGTGGTTCCACTCATCACGGAAAGGAACACTGGAATGTACAGGTTGCTTTGTGTGGGATCTTGGGAAGCAGTTATAAAAATAGCAGCTCCGTTTTAATCTAGAATGAATTAGTCGACCTGGCATGAAGGAGCTGAAAGATAGCTATGGATGCCCTCAATTGTATTGCCCCATCAGGGTGGCTTCCGTGGGAGTGTCTCTCTTCAACAGAATGCTGGCGTAGAGCCCAGGCTTCCATTCCAAGCAGTCTAGCAAACCACCCATGTCGATTGTCTTTAAATAAGGTCAGGTCTCACACTGGGAAGCATATGGCCTTGGTTCCCATCAAATTGAGCCTGTGGAATATTGCAAAGCAGCGAGACCGCTCTGGAGGATTCTCCACTGCTTGCCAGAAAGTCGTTGCTGTAGTTTTCAACAACAGCCCTCATTGAGTGCCAAATATTTTGTGCCAGGTGCTACTAGAAGAATCCGGATCCACTAAGTCAGTTCATCGTGGCCATGGATTTTTAAAATAGAGATATCACACTCATTTTACACATGTGGAAATAGACCCACACGGTCCAGTACAGAGGCCATATTGAAATCTCAGAGATCTAATCTAGGCCTTGATAAACCTTTGGGGTTTATGCCCTACAAGTATGAAGAACAAACTTGATTTTTTTATTAATCTTGCTATTCACTCCTAAGAGTAAAATGGAAATTTCCTCTAGGGTATGCAAATTTCATTCTATTGGGTCTGTGCTTGCTTAAGGAAAGGAGAGTAAAATTATGTATATTAGCAGACACTCTTGAAAACAAATGCTGCAGTCATAGCAGTTGGCGCCTTTTATTTTGAAGACAAATCTATGAAAGATGTCCGTGATTAAAAGGGATGCAATTTTTTGGGACCTTCATGTCTGCAATTTTTTCTGTCGTGTAAATTTTTGTCTGGTTCAGTCAGAGCTGTCTGGATCACATACAACAAGCTGTGGCCTGCAGAATAGTCCTTGCATTTTGGTGTGTTTCTCGCTTACAAAATTCTGCTTTAGACCACAATCCCTTGTACAGTAATGAAGGACAATCCAGAGTGGTGTTGGTGGCATTGTTCTAATTCCATCTGCTGTTAGATATGTGTATCAAATACACTAAAGGTAAATGGATAGAAAAGTGGTCACACTCATGGATGGCTGCAACAATATTAAATGGCTGTCAAGGTTTTCAAAACCTTAATCTTAATATCTGGCCTCATCCTGTGGGAAACTAAAGCACACTTTAAGTAGTCCGTCTTTCCACAATGCTCACCAGTCAAAATCCAGTTTGTGGTTGGCAATAACCCTGGCTGTAGGATGCTGGAATCCCAACCAGCCTTTTACAAGAGAGACACCTCTGCTCTAACAACAAAACTGAGGTCACTGTCATTGTTGCTTCTTCATATTTTGAAGCACTGTGAAAGTCAGCTACTTTTATATGCTAGAGTTCATTTTCCTTTGGAGTATTTGATAGATTTGACTACATATACAGTAGTGATTCACATATCCTAACTGGTAAATTTAGTTCCTTTTGCCTTCATTTGGTTTACAATGCTATATGTATATACAGTGTTCCAACCGAAGTATTTTCTCATCCTTTGCCCATGCAAAGCTTTAGCAGTGAAATAAAACTTGGAGAGATGGTGAGAGAAAATATGTCTATTTATCAGTACACATTTCCTTCTTTGCTTTCATAGTAGATCTTAGCTAGCCATCTTTCCTGGGCAAGCATTGTGTATGTAAGTGTGTGTGTGTGCGTGCGCGCATGCGCGGCGCACTCGCTATGTCATATGTCTGTAGATATTTATGTGCATGGATGCACATTGTATATGTGTGAGTGTGTATGTGGAGGCCAGAGGACAATCATGAGTGTCATTCCTCAGGCAGTCCACTTTTTTGTTTTTGAGACAGGGTCTGTCATTAGCCTGTTACTTATTGAGTAGTTAGGTATCCAGCAAGCCCAGAGATCCATCTATCTCCACCTCCCCAAGGTTGGAATTACAAGTGCACCACCACACCCAGCATTATTTTTTAACATGGGTTTGGGGAATGTAACATTCCTCATTCTCGAAAGGCAAGCACTTTTATTGACTGCACTATCTCTTCATCGGAGACATCATTATTTTAAGATATTATTTGATCCACATGATTTCATGACCCTTGGGCTTTGCCATTGGCCTGCCTTTCACTATCCTACCTTACTTTCACATCCTAAATTCAGATGCATCCTACTTCCTATCTCACTAATGATGCAGGATGGGTAGGTGTCTCAGTGGGGAAATGCAACCCAAGCATGAGGATCTTATTTCAGAACCCTGCAACCATACAAACACAGGCACGGCAGCACAGGTCTGCAACCCAAGCACTAGGGGAGTGGAGACTGGCAGATCCTGGAGGCTTGTTTGCCATCCAATCTAGTAAAATGTCAAGCAGCAGGTTCAATGAGACTCTGTCTCAAAAATGAGGTGAATGATAGAGGAAGATTTCGGAGCCAATCTGGAATTGTGTGTTTGTGTGTCTCTCTGTCTCTCTGTTTCTCTCTCTCTCTCTCTCTCTCTCTCTCTCTCTCTCTCTCTCTCTCTTCTTATCTGATTAGCTGAAAAATAAAAATAATACATCATTTTATGTAGCAGTAGCACTTGATAAAGCATATCTATAAATCCTCAATCCTCAGGCCAGTCTATTAACTCATAAAGCATCTGTAAGTTACATACAGGAGTCTAATTTAATTAGAATTCACTAAAGGGGCTAGGAATTTGAAATCTCCCACTAGGATTTCTTTTGCATGATAGAAAACCAACACTCAATTGCACAGTAAACTTGTCAATATTTTTCATTGTCTTTAACGCTTTGTTTAGCTGGGGCAGACTAAGATTCTTTATCTTTTTTCCCTTCATTTAGGCATCCAAGTTTTTCTAATATAAATAGTGCCAAACAAAAGAAGTTCTCAAAGGGTTCACAGTCTAGAAGCCACCCAAAGTAAATGTTATTATTATTTCACTTTTCAGGGTTTACAAGTGCATGTGTAAGATTAAATTGTTCCTTTTTCCAAATCAGCAGGAGTTAGCACCAAGAAGCTAACTGTGCTTCTTGAAAATTAAAAGGAGAGTGTCTCATGCTGAAAGGTCTCTGTGGGTCCTTATTTTTAGGAACAAAATTATAATAGCAGGATAATACTAGGGAAAACAAAATGTCCAAACACCATATTTAATTGACACACCTAAGTATAACTTTTTAAATTTGCCAATCATGAAGCCTTTGGAATGTATTTGCTGTCAGAGTGAGATTATAGTACAATATGAATTAAGTGTCCATTAACTTTCCAGAAACACTCTCACATCAATGGCATGAACCTGAAGGCTATCCTTCAGGTTCACAAGACTCTGGAGGCCATCACTCTGCCCTGTAATGTTTTTTCCATCTAAGTAATATTGGGCTCAGACAATTGATTTTTTTCATCAAAGTCTTCATTAGTTTAAAAAAAAACACTGGAATAGGGAAGGGTAATGTTATTCTTGAGCAATGATGAGTTTTGAAGATTTCATCCCTAGAATATTAAAAATGACACAGCAAAAGAAAAAAGTTTAGTAATTATATGTTATAGCAATAAATAGAACGTATGCTGTAAGACACCAAAACTTCCTGCTGAAAACTGGAGCTCTCACCTTTGTCTGGATACATGCATGAGAAATAATTCCTAAGGTGACAATATAAACTAAGGAAATCTGGGGAGGCATGATGACCAGAGTACCAGATGTATGCAGAACAACTTAAAGAAGATGCATCACAAATCCTTGAGAAGAGATGCCCAAGATTAAGAATAAATGAAACTTGGCTAAAACTAAACTCAGAATGAGTTGATGGCGATGAAACATTGTAAATGATTAGATTGCTCTTGTGTGCTTTGCTTAAATGCTTTACAGTCGACTCACGAGAGCAAAAAGAGTTTAACCCCTGCCTTGAACTTCTACGCACACATCTACACACATGTATACAAATACAAGTGTGCAGAGTCATTGGTCTTGTCTTGATTTAGTTTGCTGATGGGGCGGTCTTCTGTACATATGTTTCTCTCATTGGTTAATGAATAAAACACTGCATGGCTAGTGGCCAGGCAGGAAGGATAGGTGGAGAACTCTGGGAAGTGTAGGCACAGAAGTCATCATGGGAGCCCAGGAAGAGGGGATGCAAGTCAGGCATTCACTGGTAAGATAAGACCATGTAGAAATACATAGATTAGTAGTTATGGGTTAATAATTAAAACAGAGCTAGCCAATATGAAGCCCAAGCCACTGACCTACAGTTTCATAATTAATATAGCATCTGTGTGTTTATTTGGGGCTGACATGGCTATGGAACCATGCTGGTGGGAGGAACAATTCGCTATAGTTTGCTTTTGAAATACACACAGTCTACCTGTATTGCCAGCTGGTCTCCAACTCCAACTCCTGGGTTGGGCTGAACCTCCTACATCAGGCTCCCTAAGAACTGTAGGCCCACCACACCTTCCCTAATGGTTCTATTATAATCCTATTTAGGACAAGGCAGCGAAAGCAATAGTAGGGGACAGCTGCAGAGGCTTGATTAGCTTGAAGCAAACTTGGTGTGGCAGGTTTTAGAATTAAACAGTGAAGTTTGGATTGAACAAGAGCATCAGTTTCTGCAGACATGGAGGCAGCAAGCAATTGGCAGGAAAGCTTGTGCTCATCGCCCCAGACAGCCATTATAGCTCTACCAACAAAGGCTGTGAGACTAGTGGCCAGCCATGGTTATACAGACCGCTCCTACCACTTCTTCCATGGGGTCCCCTTGGGCTGTCAGGTAGGTCACCCTAAACTGCTCCACATTGCTGTCAGAAATGTCCCATGTGACCCGCAGGCTAGTAGCCGTTTCATCATCTACAACCAGGTTTCTGATTCCTGTCTGGAGAACTGGAATAAATAGAACCACATATTAAAGAACGTGTAGCCCATCACAACTCAAAACAAGATGCCAATACTATCTGTGGATTAGCATCCAGCATCACTCAATGCAGCCCTATGAGGGACACCTATGTGAAGCCGGAGCTCCATGTCCATGGATGACAGAGGACTGAAGGAAAACCACTGAACTAAACTCATGGTCCTGAGCACCTCGTACTAGCTATCTCTTAGGGAAATTGGCATGGGTACCAGAGCTCACCACTCTCCTGTGTGATGCAGCACCCAACACACATCCGTCCACCTGCCTGTTCTAACCCTACTCACTCAAGAGCAGCTCACCACCTCAGGCTGCCCATATCTTTTCAGCCACACAAGTTATCTTTTCCCACACATGTTATTTTTTCTAGAATATTTGCCCAAATTTCTTCACCTGTGTTCACTGGAACATTCATCTTCATCTGCCAAGGTGTCTCTTCCCTCCCATGTTCCTTTTTTTTTTTTTTTTTTTAATTTTACCTTCTACACTGACTCTCATCATGCCCATCTCCACTATACATTTCCTTTCTCTTTATTCATTTAATCATAAAAACATTCCTGGGACCTATTGTAGTGATTTGACACATACATGACTAAGTATTGAGAAAAATGTAGGAATGACAGAGTATAGCTAGGAGGCTTAACTGATATAATTATGGGATACTACCCAACAGGGGAATTATGGGAAATTCTCACTCAGTTCAAGACACAATTCCTGAATGTGGGTATCAAGAACGAAAACAGGAACTATCAAGAGAAAACTTGTATGTTCCAATAAAGAGAGCTTAAGGCCCAAATAATGAAGAATAAATAAGTGAATGTGTGGGTGAAAGGGTAATGGAGAGCTACTGAAGTGTGTTTCACGTATTTAACTCAGACAGAGAGTTGGGAGGTGCACTGCAGTAAAGAGAAAAGCTTAGGTGAGAGGAGAAACCACCGGTTAGGGACTAACACTACAGAAGTCACATGTCAGGTCCCAACAGAAATGACTGACAGGGGTGTGAGTAATTCTCCTCAGAGAGCAACAGAAGCGAAGGAGACAAAGACCCCTGTGTGTGTGGCTGTGTTAACAGCCTCTGAAAGGTGCCTGGGAATCAAAGATTAAAGTAGAAGGGTAGAGGGTTCTAAGGACGGTGAACTAGGAGGCTGTGGGGCTCCATGGGAGAGAAGACGTAAAGTCCAAAGGTTGCTGATACATGAACTGATTGCTAGAAAATAAGGAAAAGAACACCGCTTTTCTAAGTAATAACCAAACCCAATAAAACTAGGAAACACGACTTCTGTTTAAATCAAGTGTATTGAGGGTAAACCAGCCCCTCTGTGTTCTCACCTGAAGTCACAGGGCTGGTAGGCTCTACAGTCGTGGGCGTTTCTGTCCAAAAATCATCAACTGAAAGAAAATTCGGTACTTACAAATTATGTAAAGACAATATTCTACACATTTGCAAAAACTATTGCTTAACTTCTGAAGGAAATCGCACCGATATTATCCTGCTTTCTTTCCACAGTAAACTTGACTGTTACTTGCAAGGAGGAAAGGGTAAACTGTGTCTGCTGTTTCAGTGGATAAGGGATGACAGACTGGAAAGCATTACTGTCTCACCAGGGATTCCAGGTAAGTGCTTGAATTACATCTACAAAATTGTGAAACCTCACAACTGTTTTTAAACAGGGACATACCCATGATAATTAAAGATAATTAAATTGTAGACCAAGTTGTAAAAAGGGTTACCCAAAAAAAGACCACCCAAGAGGGCACCGTGCTCAGGCAGGCAGCGTCTCGTCTGAGTCCTGAGTCTACCTTAAGTGGATGCTGGAATGGAGTAGCTGTGGGGTGTGCTGTATTCACTCGCTGATCAACGCATCCATCGAGCATGCCATCAAACACTAGCTTTGGGAATTGCCTCCTCTGAAGGAAGAGCCCTTTTGATGGACACTCTTTCCCCAGCAACTGAAGACATAGGGGTACTGGACCCAGCCTGTTTGTCTCACTTCAATACAATTCCTGATTCTAGCTCTGGTGATGCTGGAAGGACTACCAGGGCTCATTCAGACCCCTCTGTGCAGGTCCATACCCTCCTCAGTTTATAAGATAAGGGTCTCCCAACTGCACTCGCCAATAAATTTTCTGAATGCCATTTAAGAAAATTTAGTGTTATACCTCAATTTTTAAAAGGAAGGGTATAGTTACTATATAATTTCAAAAAGGAAAATGAAGAAGGGAATAGTAATCACTGAGTAAATTTTTCAAGACATTCTTATAACCAAGACCAATTTGGAAAATTCCAGAAACTCTTGGCTGCAATAATATCTGGCTTATTTTGCAATTGGAACATTTATGGTTATACCCATCTTTTCATCTATCTTTCCATTCAGTGATTGCTGATGGTACAATTAAGATATGTTTGGCATTGGAGAATGAAATAATGGACAAGACAGGAGTACTCAGTGCCTTCACTGGGATGACGGTCTGAGAAATTACGATGCTTCCCACATGAATGTCATTGACTTTAAGACATAAGACAAATCCTGGAGGGTCAAAGAAAAATTGAAGCCTAACAGGGGAGCACGGGCTGTCTGTGTGGATGGTGGTCACTCAAGCTCAACAAGGCCAAACCAGGACTTACGTGTGGTCCCAACGGCAGTCACCACCTCGCTCTCACTTCCATCATCCAGGACAGCTAAGAGTGAGACTTCATACTCGGTTCCAGGATCCAGGCCTTCAACAATGTATGAGTCCTGTTCCTCCTTCAGGGCGACCTGGAAAGAGCTGGATGCTTAGTAACTAGGGTTACTAAAAGAGAGGAGGAGATTAATTATTTGGCATTGGAAAACAATGAGTGAGCTCTTCCCTGGGGAAGACTATTTCTCCCGAACTCAGCAATCCAGTTGTCTATAGTTCTTTGTTGAGGACTGACAACTCACAGCCCTTCCCTGCCCACTTTGGCTTGTCTATTATTGTCTGTCTTGTTCAACTCACATTTAGGCAGTCATGTCGGTAAGAGTTTATGGGTGTAGCTTCTAACATTACTAGGAGACACAACCTCACACCTAACTCCCTCCCACCCTGCTTCTCTAGATCTCTCCACCCCACCCCCTGCATTGATCCCTGAGTCTTAGGTACAATGTATACACATGCACATACATACACACGTATGTGTATATGTATGTAACAGCAACTAATGAAAAAAAGAGGCCATGGATTTGAAAGATAGCAAGGGAAGGCTTGTAAAGGGAAAGAGAAGGGAAATTATATAATTATATGATAAACTCAAAAATACAAGAAATATTTTTTATAAGGAAAGAGGGAAATGAATGGTTAAAAAAATACAAAAGAAAAAATCTGTAAGAACTAACTGAATAAAACAGTAAAATGCTAAAACCATTTTCAAAATCAAACTACAGACCTTACTGTCTTCACTTCCCTCAACAAGTACATTATTAATATTGTAAAAGTACCACTGCAAAATTTTATTAGATGTTACTTGTGAGGATCCAGGAATCTGAGATATATGATTAACGCCCTGGTAACAATACAATTTTAAACTTTGAACTATAGTATTATTTGTTGCTTATGGAATGCCTAATACAAGATGCAACTTTTGCAGTTTTCAAGTCCATTTTTAAATGAAGACCAACCAGTAGGCATTTGCTTCCAGGGAACATGTTTGGGATCAACTTTTGCTATGTTTCAGTCAACTCACCTCCTGGGTCTTCCCGCCGTAGACTGGGATCCACATGAGCTTGTGCTGCCCTTCCTCGGCCGAGAGTGGATGCCAGGTCACTCGAAAACTGTCTGTCTTCACCTCATCGATTTCCAAGTATTGCTGGGCAGGAACTTCCTCTGTGAGCCATGGAGAAGAATGAGTTTGAGAGATGAAAAGGCAAGAAAGCAAAACTCAAGCCACAGGATGGGACGACTGAGAGAGCATTTGATTTTGGAAAGCCATGGAAGAGTAGGGACCAGCCTCCAACCATCCTGCGTGGCTTTAACGTCCAACAACATAAATTAGGGAGAACCACAAAAATAATGTGCTCTCAAACATTTCCAGTAACTCCAGAACTCTAACATAGTCTATATTTCATAAAGTATAAAAAAGATAAAATGGAGCTGGACGATAGCTCAGTCATAAAGTGCTTGCCTCAAAAACATGAGGGGCCCGAGTTTGCACCCCACCCCCACCCCAGAACCTTTATAAAAGTGCTGTGGGCACTGGCAATTGTAAACAACAGCTCTGGGGAGGCCTAAATGGAAGATCCTGAAGCTTGCCAGGCAGCTGGTCTAGCCTAAAGGTCCCCCAGGCCAAGGAGAGCCACTGTCTCAAAGAGAGGGGATGACAGTCTTGAGGATGGCATGCAAGACTATCCTGCATACACACACTCACACGCTCACATGCATGTGCACACATGTAGACACATAAACACAGTTTTAAAGTTAAAAAAAATGCCAAACTCATTATTTTGGGAAGACAGTATATTCCAAGTATTTTGAGGAAAGGGCACCTTAACACGCTCTCTGCATTTCAGATCAAATTACTTCACGGTGATGAGTGAAATCCAGGAGAAAGAGCCCTCCCTCACCTTTTTAACATGAAGGTGTGGGCAGCACCAGAGACAAAACATCATTTATCGTGCATTCCAGCACCTCACGCCATACACATTGACCTCAGAAAGTACAATATCCAAATGCACCCAAAATAATTACTCATGTAGTTGATGTTTGTCTGAAATCAGCGATTTTTAAACTCTATTAGAACAACGGGAGAAATCCAAGCATAGTCCTCATAAGGAGATCTTGGTTAATCTTCATTTTCCTCTATTTACCTTATTTCCTTAGTTTAGAACTAACTGTATTTGTTTCCATGTGTGATCAATAAACTCAGAAATAAAACAACCCAATGGTTGCCCCTATGAGGCAGAGAAAAAGTTGTCTGCCTATGGGGAAACTGCAGAGTCCAATGAAAAATTCTGCATTTGTGTCTTCTACTCAATTTCAGTATTTCACTCATTCCTTGTTAGAGTTTCAGGCTTCAGTACAATACAGCTGTATCACATAGCCTTGAGTTAAATGGTATCCAAATGCCATTTCCATTGGCAGAAAACTGTCTCGTGTTGGTGATTTTGCAGTTCAGCCTAATGTACCCACACACACATGAATGGAAGATGAATATAAAATTCCTATGTTAAGAAGCAGAGAAATGGGGGTGAGGGTTAAGAAAACAACGATGTACATTTTTTCTATAAGTGTTTTGTGTAGTTTTTTAACTGTTGGAAATTTTCATAAATGAACACATATATTTTATCAAATCCATTGCCCACTTCAACTCCTCCTGGACTCCCTGTCTACATCCTCCTCCTAACTTTCTGTCCTTTCTTGACCCACTGAGTCTGATTAGTGATTCCTGTATGGGCACAGGTGTAAGGACATTAACCTTTTAAAATGAGATGTTGTTTTCTCTTTTCCTTATTTTGACAGAAAAGGATTAGCTAGCACACGTTAGCTATATAATTGTTCATTCGTTAATATCTTCAACATTACTGTGGACTGAAACTCACAGTTGAGGCGGATGCCACAGGTTTGCGGAACAGTTTCATCTGAAACCCTCCTGATTCAGAATAAGGCTTACCTGTAGTAAACTCTCCAACCAGAGGCAGGGACTGCCCCTCCTCGTAGATGGAGAAAACGGCAACAGAGTACTCCGTGAGGGGGGTCAAGCCTTTCAGAGGGAACGTAGTGACTGGATCAACTTCAACCTGCAAAACAGAGTGACCACGGAGTCTACACCCAGAACTCTCAAACTACACAAATCGTCTTGCTATTGCCTGAAGTTTGGCTGGCTGAGGGGTATCATGACTACAAAGGACAGCACTGAATCCCAGAGCCAGATCGTGGCCAAGGGCACACATCCTAGCCTTACTTGGATTTATTATCAGCTGTTACTCGGGATGATTCTCGGAAGGTATGTGAAGGGTGTGCAACTTGTGCGGTTGATGAAGCACTGTACAAAGTTAATAGCTAAATCCACTAATGGCAGATTGTTTTGGCTCCACTGCCCAGGCTCTTCCAACTAACTCCATAGCTACCATGACATAGCTCCATAGTACCATGACAGGCTCTATCATAATGGCACAGAAACCACCATGCAGAGAAATATTAACACCAAAGGAAAGAGCAAACATTCAAATGTTCCTTTATATTTCACAGAAAGACAAAACTATAGAAATGTGTGTGTGTTATTCATATACATATATGAATATATGTATATATATATGAATATTATTAGGTCCTGAAGAAAGAGACTAAGGGCATTTTATATAAAAGGCTCTGGAGAAAGAAAGTACAAAGTAAGAGGAGATGTGGGTAGGATCTAGACTGCAACCCCCCACCCACATCACCCTGAAGGTACGAGAAGGAATAGTCATGGCTTTATCATTGTGAGCTAAACTGCCAAGCTGCATAATTTGGAGATCAAACTATAGATCGTGGTTATAGTGCCCACTGCTGTGAGCTTAACGTATGTCTTAACTAACCATCATGACAATACATAGTGTCTTAAAGTAAGATGCCTAAGTCCTTGTAGTATTCTATAAAACTGAAGAGATAACCATATATACCTGAAAGCAGGCTTTCTCAAATTAAAAGCCTCTTAAGGCGATTTCAAGAGACATTTTAAAGCAATGCAATAAAACCTTCTATTTTAATTATTGTTAATAACTAATCTTGATGCCTTATGTTAAGCAAAGGTAAATAAAATAACTCCATGTTTGCTCACTATAACCAATGTGACCTTTACCAAAATAGGAAATGTCACTTCCCCACTTAACTGTTCATTAACTATCAATTGGCCTTCAAATCAAAACCAAACATCCCAGGATATCACCCTAACCTTGTGTATTCTAGGACTCTACCCTGCGCTCCCAATGGTCCCTGGGTCTCCAGCCTTTTGGGCCTCTGTCATGCTCTCACCTTTTCCACCTAGGGTCTTTGCACATGTAATCCATTTTGTCTATGTCTCTATAGCTCAGTTATTTTCAAAATCCAGCCTTCTGCATCTCTTTCAAAAATGCTCAATGTGCCTCTCTGGCAGGTTTTCCCTTTCAGCATTTATTGGTAGACTTGTTCTCTAAGCACTGCTTTTGTCGTGTTCCCACCTGTGCTTACACTATGCGTGGCTCTCCGTGCATTCTATCTATCTCCTGCATTTTGTGTGCTGCTGGGGAGCAGGACCCTTACCTTAGTCTCCTTCCACCCTGTCTAAATGTGGGATGGCCAGTATTAAATGAACTGAGTAGAACAAAAAATGAAGATGGAAACCCCTCAGAAACCCTTTTAAAAGAGAAAGACTTGTCTAAACTAAGAACCAGTTCAGAAACTATTTCCTTTTCTGAGGAATCAACTGTAGGACAAAAGAAAGTGCCGACCTGAAGAGAAGATTCTATTTCATCGTTCTGCAACCCTGAGACACTCTGCAGTAGTACACAGCCAACTAGAGCCTTTCAGCCATCAACTAAGATACCCGGCAGCAGTGAGCTCATTTTGGCAGCTCCATCCCAGCCAAGCTCGCAGAGGGATGCAAGTCCTGTATGCTGACTCCAGCCTCAGTGCACATGGGCTGCTGTGCTGCATGGCAAGAGTCACTGAAAATAAGGATCATCCCTACTGAAGGATAGGCAATATTCTAGATGGTTCTTGGAACTTAGTGTTAGTTGCCTATGTCCACTGTATTAAGTAATCACTTGATCCTCACCAAATGTCCAGGGATTTGAATTTCTATGGTCAATTTAAAGATGGAAAAATTAGTTAAGGAGGCCCAGATGTTTGGAGTCTAAACCCTATTTTCTTACATGCATTTTACCATATGTTTCGTTATTTAAGTGCCAAAGCCCACAAATTCATATTTAAAATATTAATTCAATACAAATCTTCCAAAATGGTGTCTATGAATTTTTTCCTGGTGTTGTGAACTGTTGAAGGTAAAGCCGGGAATCAACACATATTATTTATTTAGAGCCCCTTCCCTGACTTCCCTCACCACACTCTAGGTACTTATAAAAATGGCTTTCCAAAGAACCTGAGGCTAAGGAGTGTAACTAATTTGTTATGAGCCATATAACTTTTAAATGGCAGGTTTGCATCACCTTAACTTTCTTTTGAAATCTCAAATCTGTGACAAATGGGAATCTTGTATGGATATCAAACCTACACAAAGAATGAAATCCAATTTTTTTTAGGTTCATTCAGTGTCTAAAGGGAGAAAACAATATAAGAATAAAACCATTTATTATATATACAATATATATGTACATATATATACATTATAAATAATTCTGCTCATTTGTCAAAGTATTTTGTTTACAAAGCAAGACATCATTTTATTAACTGAAAAAATGATTAATTTATTTCACCTAATAAAAAGATTTATGTGTCATTTATTTTAGTTACTTTTCTTGTGTTGCTTCTGTTGGAGGGATGGTATAGCTGAAGATAGCCTTCAGGTCTCTGCCTCTTGAATTACAGGCATGTGCCATCATGCCTGCTTTATACTGTGCTGGAACTTGAATGAAAGGTCGCCTGCATGCTAGGCAAGCACTATGGCAACTGATCTACCTCCCATGTCAGACTGTAGAGCCATACGTTTTTAACTATTCACTTTGAAACTGATTTTACAGTAGCACCACAGGACATAAGACTTAAGAAATGACAACAATGACCACAATCACATTGTTGTGAAACTACTTTGAAAAGAACTTTATCAACAGACTTGCTAAGTATTTCCTTCAGCCTAATTTCTAATTTGGGGGATATGAAGAAAGAGTACTATCAAGGGATGAGAGATGTGTGTGGACTATGAATCATGGTTGTTGGAAACTAACATCTCACAGTCTAAAAATGATGGCTTTACTTTTACAAAGCTCAATGGCAGAATTTAATTCCTCCTCTCCTTAAAAGCTTTCACAGTAAGTGCTGAGACAATGCCTGTCCTTAGATAAACAATCCATGCTTTGCAAGCATTTGATTGTATAAAGATTGTCTGATGTTTTCTCTGTAGAAAACTCTGGACAGTGCCTGGCTTGTGGTAGAAACTCAAGATGTGTTAGATCCCTTAGCATCATCACTGTCTTCCATAGTCATTAAGCCCCACAAAGGGTTAGGAAGAAGGCTAAGTTCTGGAAATAAAGCAGTCAAAACATAAACTCAATAATCACCCTCAGTATTCTAGCAAAGCCATCATGGTATAGTTGAATACTCAAGTCTCAGGACCCAAGGAAACCCTCTAGTGACCAAAGGTATCGGCTGTAAAGTGATGCTATTTCAAAGTCTTTGAAGGTTCATGCAGACACTGGTCAAGAGCTCTAAGCTGTTCATTCTCAAGAACTCAGTAAGGCCATTACCTCCATGGATCCTGAGTTGCATCCAATTTTACATTTATGAAGATTCTATCCTTCCTTCCCAAACTTATCCACTTGGCTCATGGGCTGTGATCTCTGGACTTTCTGGAGGCCACAAACAGTTTTCTAGATCTCCACAGTCCAGTTATCAGAAAGGCCTCTAAGCAATACACTTCAATTTCTAACTTGACAACTCATATGTGAAAACAGAAATCATGAGTATCTGCTCAGAAGTCCCACGATCTGGCAAAAACACCTCCTCCCTCAGACTGGGACAGAAGGTGTCTTAGCTGGCCATATATTCCTACCATGGGAGG
Organism: Cricetiscus sungorus; assembly: GCA_030556225.1. Lineage (NCBI taxonomy): Eukaryota > Metazoa > Chordata > Mammalia > Rodentia > Cricetidae > Cricetiscus > Cricetiscus sungorus. The sequence continues at coordinate 32,437,846 of JANBXA010000366.1, read as the reverse complement.
TATCTTAGTTTGTCCCCACATCCCTATACTTTAATTGCCATGTTCCTCTTATGTACATTATTTGCCTGATCCTCTTATACAGCTAAGAGTGCAACTCTTGGGAGAATAATTTACCTATTATTAGCAATAACAAAACACCTATAGCTCAGGAATTTTATTTTAATTGCTTTACTACTCTGAGCTATTATCTTCAAAAACAAAGCAACTTTCACCCAGTGACTCCAAACTCATCCAAATTATTTACTTTTCAGATTTATGAATGTTGAAGAGAGGTTAGAAAATATGCCCTGGTTGACTGTCCATTACACTATTACTCTGATGAGAGTACACACTGTAAAATACTGCTTGAGTTTAATTGTAGAGAAAAGTTTGTCCCAACATATGAAAATACTTATTTTATTTGGTCAGAAAATAGAAATGATGTAATCCAACACATTTCTCTCTTTTTCTTTGCTTCCTGGACCAAGATAAGGAAAAATAAAGAAAAAATAACCTTGCTATCTTGCTAAAACATATTTCTAAGAAAAGATTCCAAAAGTATTAGTCACCACACATTAAGACACAATATTTTCTTGAGTTCTAGCAAGTTCCATTATTTCTGAGTATCTTTCTACAAAGGCTGACGTCTTCTCTAATCAGAACTTAGTTTTAAATTCATCTATCTAGAGTCTTTGAGGTACCAATTAAGAACAGAGAAGTAACCCCAACTTTGGGTCAGTTTGTTAGTACATGAAGACACACACATCCTCACTCCATTGGCCTGGACACATTGTGTTCTTCAGAGATAACCACTGTGTACATCTCCCATCCACAGGCTCCTCCTCCATGCCTACCCATAGCTGGTGAAACCTGTGTTACTCCCCACTGCTAACTGAATGTAAGCCGGAACTTCTGGCAGTTTCTCTCAATGGAATGTCTCAGCAATGAAAGCAAATGTCTCTTCTAAAATATTTTAGGATGAGGGCTTTTCATAGAGTCCATACTGTATCTCCTGCCTCAGTTTCCTGAGTGCTGTGATTCTGTGTATGTGACCATGCCTGACTTTAAATGACTTCTGAGTCTAGATTACTAAAGCGATTCGGTTCCATTTAGTACTTTCTTTCTCCTTTGGGCGGGCATGTGTCATGGAACTCTTGAACCAACACTCCTGAGCCAACACTCCAGAAACTTCACATGAAGAATATACTCAGAGAAGTAGATGTCAGTGTCTTCTATCAGCTGTACCCACCTCCCTAGACCATGCACTGGACACGTAAAAAGTCACTGAGACCATGCTGGCTCAGGCCATTTACATGTCAGGGCAGAAGTATATACAATTCCCACCTCCTGAGCCCCACACGCCATGAAAGGTAATAAGTAATATATATAATAATTATGTATTATGTCATCAGTATTGTTTGTTTGCCTGCCTGTTTTGCTGAAATTTGAGGACAATTTTATTAGTTTAAAAGAAAACCCTCCACGGCAGACAAGCTGTACATCTCAGCAGATGCTTGGAAGAAGTGAGGGGAGGAGAGAAGACTAAAGAAAAAAAAAAGCTATGTCACTTGGGCTACACTACAGCAACAGTACAGAAGGCGGCCACATCACAGGGAATGGGACATTAGAGAACAAGTAAGAGAACCCAAAGTGGCAGACAAAAGCATACTTACATCCTGGCCAGCACTGGAAAGAAAGAGACAGAAAGAAGGGAGAGGAAAGGATGTGCCTTTGAGAGTCAGAAAGGGGGCAGACCCAGCTGACCCTTGAGACTGCTCAGCTGCAGTCTCAAGAACTGCACTAAGGGAAGGAACATTAGCATGGTCTTAATCCACAAGGATTCGATTACAAGGTCATGGTAGACTGAGCTTCTTAAGAGCTCCATTTGCAGGTCATAATCAACAACTACGCAACAACCCGAAAAAAAACAGCATGCCCCACAACCTACCTCATTGATTTCTGTCCCATCAGCACTGGTGTACACAATTCTGTAACCACTGATCTTTCTTGATGTGGGATCCCAGGTTAACCGAGCACTGTTGGAGCCAATGTTGGAGATCCTCAAATTTCTTGGTGGGGTTAAGGGTACTAAGGGAATAGAGTATAGTTAAAAAATTTAAGTAACTGAAGTCATTTAAAATAAATGAAAACTTAAGAAATAGCACTCCTGATTTTCAAAGTACTTTTTATTGGGGCAGGGGAGATAATATAATCCCAAAATACTTAGTGAATTGTCTCTTGAAGATCAACAAGGTTGCCTAATTAACTAAGAAAGTCTTCCTTGTAGAGAATGAGTGGCAGCGGAAAGTTACACATTTTTAGACAGAAGCAGGAGTTGGGTAACTCCCTGAGCCTTCTTGTGCACTAGAATATGATATAAACCAGAAACCAATGGCCCAAAAACAAGACACTTAAAACCAAGTCTGAGCCAGTCCACACAACTGTCACGTGACTGTGGAAAAGCCACAAGTCCCCTGTGTGAAAGGAGGAACGTGCTGCCTTCTATCTACACGTGGCCATAGCTTTTGAGGCTTTCTCCGGCTTCCCCAATTCATAGTAGCAATAACTGCCACTGATCAGGCAACTCCTATGAGTTGTAACAAGAGCCATATCAGCTTGTTAATGTTAGATGGCAGGAGTGGCGGTCACCCGTATTGGACTTGTGACAAAACTGAACTGATGTAGCCAAAGTCACTGTTACACTTCTACAGTGCAACAGCAGAGCACTGGGAGTGTGACTCAATTAGCAGAAACGCCAGTACCAACCAGTAAGGCAACTTACACACACACACACGCGCGCACACACACACACACACACACACACACACACACACACACACACATGAGATCTCAGCTACTGTTCTGCTAGAATCAGCAGAATAACAGCCTTGTGAACAAATTATGCTGTTTTTTTCAGCCACAAGGGATAATGCTGTTTACTTGAATGGTCAAGGTCTTCATGGCCTCTGTGTATACTGATCTTTGACATTACAGAGCTCTCAGGAGTTAGTGATTATTTTCATACTTAAGGGGCTATGCGCTGAGTGTAGGGAGCAAAATAAAGTGATGCCATCAGTCATTATGCATGTTTACATTTGCATCATTCCAGAATCCAATTATATCTTGGTGACGTGGCAGGAAAAACGTCCGTTTTCCTTAGGACATAGAAATGCCACTTTGGAACATTTTAAATTGATTCTGCCTCCTTCCTTCCCTCTTCCAGCTACTCATCACAGGAAAGAGCTGGATGTAGTTTTAGCACATAGATAAATGAACATTCTTCGTGATGGGCAGTTGGGTTTTTTCTTTCTTTTTAATAAATAGCTTCCCCAAACCTCTCAAGGGGCATAAGAGATACTTTCTGAAGAGACCAGATTTGATGCTTTAATTACTATTCCGAAGAGCAAGACCAGCACAGCCTGAGCTGACAAAGCACGGATGTGGGAAAACGTCTTTATCACTAAACTTCTATTATGCTTTTGCCTCAAGTCGAATCGTAAAAATAAAGGACTATTGATGCTGTCCTAGTCATCTCTTTCCAAGGAGCAGAGGGGTGCTTCCTGCCCTTTCATGTCATCCACAAGACCATGAACACAGCCAGGTTTATAACGGCCTGTGGCAAACCTTGTTAGCACACCATCACACTTAGTCTAATAGCATAGTCTCAAAGCACCTAAATACATACATTTTTCTTAAAACATTAGGAGTAGTCTAGTCAAAATTAGCCTCATAGGTAGGGGTCTATCTCTGTGGTAGACCACTTGTCTAACATACAAGAGACATTACACCACAAAAGTCAAAATTAGCCTTCTTAATAAAATTTTAATTCAAAACTAAGCCCCAAAAATAAAGGACTCATGTAAGAAGGACAGCAAACATTTTTTAGGAAAAGTATTAATTTCAAAGAACACAAAACAGATATTGAGCCAGGAGGCTGTGGTGCACGCCTTTGATCCCAGCACTGAGGAGGCAGAGGCAAAGCAGATCTCTGTGAGGTCAAGGCCAAGTCTGGTTTCAACAGTGAGTTCCAGGACAGGCTCCAAAGCTACAGAGAAACCCTGTCTCAAAAAACCAAGAAAAAAAAAAAGGTATTTTCACATGGATTTAATTGTATATCAACCACATAATAGATAAGAAACTGTTCCTTCCTTTACAGACAGAGGACAGAGGAACTGACAACATTGTCATTATCACCCAGCTTAACCTGCAGTGAGCTCCCTATTTCAGCTGCTAGGATTCCAGAATATTCTAGAGCTCTCCGCTTTCTATTCTGATCTAGGACATAGCACATTAAGATTCACAGTGAGATACTGGTAGACTTATCTGAAGGATGCTGAAGTTCAGTTCTAATATCCAAACTTCTCTTGACAGCTCAAGATAAAAGAAATACAATTCTTTCCCTAGGTAAAATATACATTCTCCTAACGTCACAGTGGCCTCTTGGGAGGTTTTAATCAAAACTGGCGATTTGGATTCAGAGCAGCAAACGTTTGGGTTTTTGTGGTGGTATCTCATGTGGACACACAGCCCCACTCACGGGTGGTCTCTTGCCCTGTGGCAGGGTCGCTGGCCTCTTCTCCAAACATAGCGTACACAGTGACTGTATATTCTGTATTGGGAAACAGCCCTCTCAGTTCGATGTCCGTGTGAGTCTCTCCGATCTTCATCTGAAAAGAACACATGGAATGAGATCATTTTCCAATATGCGTTCGCCCTGCTCATCAGAGTGCAACAGAATAAAGGTAACACTTCCTAGAGAGGCTGTGTGACCTCTCACAGCCCCTACATCAAACAAGCCTCGGTTGAGTTTTGGGTTTGTCTCAAGTTGGTTTCCATTAGAAGCTGATAATACAGATAATACACTCACATAAAACTGAGTGTCCCCCCCCCCATGCTGTGTTGGGGTAATGCTTCACAGCTGGACAAAATGGCAACTGCAGCCAGAGCAACAATGCGGTCTGGTCCCCAGGAAAGTGGGGGTGGAAGCGATCCAGACTCAGTCTCTAGATGTGTACCCCAGAGCAGTGTGCTGGAGGCAAGACCAAGTGGGCACTTGTCACAGCTTGCTAATCCTAACCAGTCCTCTGGCTGGATGCCCAGGTTCTGCTTCCAGCTCCATTGCACCCGGCCAGTTTTGCCACCCCATTTAACAGAGAGGCCATCTGGAAGAATTGCAAATCCCTTCAGCTACTCAGAAGAGAGAGATGCAGCATGACCCCCACTTGTCGATTTGTCTCTGGACTCTGAGGTAATGTTTTTGACCTTTGGAGCTGGTCAAGCTACTTGCATGGCAAGTGGCTTTGTTGTATGACAACTGGACATCAAATATGTGGCAAGGCAGTTTTTCCATTTTGGAAGGAAGAAAGGAATCTCTGTATCTTCCAATCACACAATTTAAGTTTGTGAATTCTGAAGCATCTGTACACACATTAGAATACAGTGGGGGGCCTGGAGAGATGGCTTGGGGGTTAAGAGTACATTCTGTTCTTGCAGAGGTCCTGAGTGGTCCCCCCACACCCACATAGGGTGGTTTACAACCACCTCTACCTCTAACTCCAGGGGATCTGACACCTTCTTCTGACCTCCTCAGGCATCTACACACACATGTCCATACATACACACATATACACATAATTACACATAATTAAAAATATAAAACAACCTTTTAAAACTATACCAAAGGGATGAGAGGACATAGCTCATTGGGAAGGCACTTGCCTAGAATTGTAAACTTCTGAATTTGATTTCCAGAACCATAAAGAAGGAAGGAAAGGGAGAGGAAGGGAGACAGACAATGCAAAGGAAGTCAAAGAAAACAGAATACATTTAAAAAGACTGTAAATAAAATTTCATCAAAAGGGATGAGGATATGTCTCAACAGTACAACTTGGCTAGCATGTGGGAGGTCCTGAATTTAGTCCTCAGCTTATAAAATAATGAATAGCTGTTTTTATAGGTACTAAGGTTACCACCTATGTTTTTGTGTTGACCATTTGAATTTTCTGAATTTTACACAATCAATTGTTCCAATAAATTTTTTATCGGGAAATCAAAGGTCCTAGGGCTGTAATTGGTATCCGGGAATTACCTCTTTTTCATCTCCAGCCAGACCTTCTGTGAGGGGAGCATAGAGGATCAGATAACCCGTGGCGCCAGGGACCACATCCCACTTGACACGCATGCTGTTCTCAGTCACATCATACAGCTCCAGGTCGGAAGCCATGGGTAAGGCCACTGCAAGCAGAGACTCTTTGTAATAATCATTTACAAGTTCCCTTGAGAAAAAACAGAGTAATGAGAATCAAGCGGCCAGGCCTGCTGGGCCATGCTTATCATCCCAGCACTCAGAAGAAGGCAGGAAGATTGCTGCAAGTTCAAGACCAGCCTCAGCTACTGAGTGACACCCTTTCTCAAAAAGAATAAAAGAAAGGAAGGGAGGGAGGGAGAGCGAAAGAAAGAAAAAAGAAAGAAAAAATAATAAAACAGCAGTGCCAGCCATATTTCAAGATTTGGGAGGAAGTAATTGGGGTAACTCTCTAGTTCAAGGCTTGAAGAACACTGGGAAAACATGACTTGGTTCTTTCCAGACATAACTGTAGACCCTCATGCATGACCACACCTGCTCCTCTAACCACACTGTCGAGTCCAGCACTTTGCTTACGCCTGCAACTCTCAGCACATGCTTGTTTAGAGACCCTACACCACTTCTTGGCACTGATATATTCAAATGCCCCCTGTTTGCAGACTCAGCTTTACTCGATAGAAGCATCTGTGAGTGGGAAAATGGCCATCAGACCGTTTCTACGAAGGGAGACAGCCGGGGAAGCGGAAGGCAAGCAGCTGGGGATGGCCGGGTGGGGAAAGCCCCTGGAGGAAGTCCCTGGATCTAGGACAAAATATGATGCATATGTATGAAAATACCATAATGGAAACCATTACTTCCTATGTTAACTTAAAAATAATTTAAACAAGAAAAAACAGATTTCGGCAAAACAGAAGCGTCAACACTGGCCTTGAAGATTATTGCTACTCAAAAGTCCATCACTGCACAGGAGAAATACACCATCATCCCGGAACGTGGTTTTTGGTGCTATTTACATAGTTATTGCCCTACAAAATGCAGATTATTTAGGACAGTTTGGCACAGTGCCCAGCATGGATTAAGAACACAATCTTTAAAATAACTATAATATGATCACTTTAAGATGATCTTTTTACGATTATCCAAGTATAGAGCTGTTATGTGTGCATGTGTGTGTGTGTGTGTGTGTGTGTGTGTGTGTGTGCACGTAGTATACTTATGTGTAGCTGTCATCATGCCCAATGAAGGGACTATCACTATTCAGAAGATCCTTTTAATTATGATGAGAGGAATGATGGGGGAAATGTGGTTTCATTCCCTCAATATTGTACTGGGGAAAAGAAGTCCTGGACTCAATTCCAGTGAACAAATTTTGGCATAGTTCTTGGCTCATTGTAGACATTTCCTAAAAGTGTGTTTGATGGAAGAATGAGTGAATGAATGAATGAATGAATGAATGAATGAATGAGTCTGCCTCCTTCACCATTCCATATACACAGCTGCAAAGCTGAAGCGGCAGTACCATCCTTTCCCGCATACACAAAGACAGTCACTTCCTGTGAATTTCAATCATGGTGTCTATCCACCCTGAGAGGCCCAGTTTAGGAATTAGCCACCTAAGCGTGGCTGAATGAGTTGAAAAGTCGAGGGGAATGAAAGTACGCACGTGTGGTTTCTGTCCCCCGCAGGCCTTCACTAGCAGTGTGGACAGATACTGCAAACACTGCTATCTGGTACTCAGTTGAAGACATCAAGTTTTTCAACACTATGGAAGATACACTCCCATCTACCACCACCTGTTGAAAGAATAGGGTGAGAAAAAGATGAAATACTGTGCAGAATTGAAACCAAAAAGCAAAATAAATATTTCCAGGAAGAACATCTCATTAAATATTTTATTATTTGTGCTGGGTCTTCATTTCCACTGTAGAGATCAATCCTCCTTGTCCTTGTACATAAGTGGATGCTCTTTTATGGAATGTGTCCAAAGTCACTTCCTAATTCATATATGATGCTAATTGTGGTGTCATTCCTGGGCTAATTACTGTCCCAATCACATCCACATGATAACAGCAGATATAATTTTCCTCTGTGGAACTTTGGGAAGACTTTAAAAGATTGTTGTTATTCGTGAGAAAAATTAAGCCACTGGAAGGATTTTGGTTTATTTTTCTCTTTGGACCAGAGGATTTGAAACTCCATGATCAATTTCTGTAACACCTGAAAGTAAAAAAGGAACCCACAGACCCTGTCTTGATACAGAAGAACACTGTGAAACGTTCAGAGGTTAGAACAACAAAAGGAAGTGGAGAGTGCATCATGTCTTAACTCAATGAATCAACGCATCCAGGCAGGGCAGGGGAAGGGCCCAGGCATTGGCAATAGGTGTTCTTGTCTAGCTACAACTGGCCATGTTGGAAAACATTGGCCACAGCTGCTTTGTGATGGCTTGCCACTGTCCTAGTCTCTACAAATGTTCAAGAAATTCCGAATCCCAGAAGACTAGCTCATCATTATTACAACATAATTTGGAAGATATGGTCTTCACAATGGCAGAAATGTCTGTGAACTCCAAAGTAGAAAAAGACAGATTTAAATCTTAGTCATTTTAGAACTTGCTAATTCTGGGAAGAAAAGTACACTAGGTTGTAAGTGCATACTTGATCCAATTCTGAGGATAACAATATGACGGGATGAGAGAAGATGTGGGTACCACAACTTGGAGAAATGGAGGAACAATACAGACATGCAGAGATCCATTTCAGATCACTTAGAGTGTTTAACCAGATGATATCCTACACATACATTTGTATTCCACACCCACTATAAAGACTTCAGGGATTGAGAGGTTTGGAAAGACTGTCACATTACCTCCTCTGGTTTTCCACCTCGGGTGGGATAATACACAACTCTGTATTTTTCCACTTTCCCCGGGGAGTGAGTCCAGTTAACCATAAAGCTCCTGGCGGTGACTTCAGAAGTAATCAACTCTGTAGGTGGCGCAATGGTGGCAAGGGCTGATGCTAAATGAAAGAAATCACCAGATAAGTCTCATTTCCCACATCGTAACTATGAGCCTAAGAATCACCACACGTCAGGAGTGACTGCCAGTGCTACGGTGCTCCTAGGAGTCTCCTCTGTGGACAAGTTGGTTCCATTGTTAAGTCTTGTATTCATTCATTCAAACATTGTTGTGTCCGTGAGAAACTGTTCACTAAGGCAGATTCTTAGGACACAAACTGAAATGAAGCAGAGTTCTTAATTCTCAGAAACTTTAACAAGAACTGTTATTAAACAATGAAAACAAACATTTACGTGAATGTGCACATAGCCAAAGAGATTCTTCTGAGATTTTTTAGAGGTGTTGTTGTTTGATTCTCAACTACTATTATTACTGCCATGTTTTGTAGATAAGAAAAATTAAGGTATGATAAAGGTAACAAACAGACCAGCACTAACAAGTAGTAGCTCTCAGAGATGATACTGTATTTAGATTCTTCCAGATACAAAGACATAGCATCTACACTGAAGATTGATATCTAAACATAAAAGAAGGAAAAAAAAAACTGACTCTGTGTCAGACATGTGTGTGCCTTGTATGTATTAGAGAAATGGTTTTATAAATTTATAAATAGGGAACACAACCTGAAAATGAGACTAAAGTGATTGATTGATTGATTGATTGATTGATTGATTGATTGATTGACTAGGATTTCTCAAACTTTTAGGGAACCCAAAAGAACTTTAATAACCACAACAATGGGAAAATTATTTAGCATTGCTTGAACAATTGAGTATTACATGCTTTCTCATCAAGTACATATACAGAATCGTGTGTGTGTATGTATGTATGTATGTATGTATGTATGTATGTATGTATGTATGTATGTCTTCCTGTCTGTGTATGTAGGTGAGAAAAGCTAAGATATAAAATAGCCTCACTCTAAAGGTCAGAAAAATTTGTTCACTATCCTATAGCTAGGGAACCTAACCCAGCCCCAAGACATCTGGTACTTGGAAAATGGAATGATAGAGATAAAGAAATTAACCAAACATAACAAGGAAACTCTCCGAGAAATAACAAAGACAAGGAATAAACCAAACTCCTTATTCTATCAAAATGAAACCTTGATAATGTCCCTCTTCCCAGATCCTATGAACAAGATGTAACCTCCAGGCCAATTAATATAGTGAGGAGCAGGTATTGAACAACAATGCTGAATTTATCTCCAACAAGATTGAATATACATACTTTTCTCCACCCTCCTTTAAGTAGAACTAAAATTCTGGACATTGTGTAAAAGGTAAGCATATAAAGACACTGAAATCCGAGAGAAACAGGTAGAGGCAAGAGGCACTGCAGAGGGCAAGTAACATGACAGAAGGGATTTTCCTTTCTCTTTGGTGCTCAAATGTCCCTAACAGGAAGGTAAAAGCATCAGGCAACATAGAAACATCAGTGTACTCAGACAAAAGCCGTCCCAGCAAAGACTGGCCCCTATTACCAAAGGACCAGGAAAAAGCTAGCATACAAAGACAGACAGTAACTCCAGCAGACACTAAGAAAATAGCTGTACTCCACCTCTCTGATACTGTCACCCAATGGCAGGCAAAGGCTGAATGGATGCCTAAATTCCACCCTGTTTTGGTTTTCATAGTCTGTCACAACACCCACCCCCATCCCTCCATTCAAGCTGGGGTAAGATGGAGAGTAAAGAAATCCTTCCTGCCATCCCTACCTGTGACAGCAGGCTTGCTCACAGAAAGGGCCTACCTAGGCTCCACCAAGCCTACTAATCATGGTATCGCCCTGTCCCCTTCACTTGGGGGAGATACAGTAGTGTGTTGGCTCTTTCACAGCTTCCTACAATAGGGAGACAACTCCCACAGAACTGTCACCTGGGGGACAGAAATGAGGGATTCCTCTAATAAGATGTATATTAATGGCAGGCCTGTAAGTAGCTCTTTTCTCCTACGAAACTAAATTAGGCAAAAATAAGTAACCCAGACTTCCAATCTGAACTAGCAAAAATGAAGTATTACTTACTCTCCATGGAACATGCAGCCACCATGGAATGCACAATGAAAAACACAATTAAAACCCATAACAACATAAAACTCCCAGAAAATAAAAAAAAGCATTAGTAAAATTAGTGAACGGTTCAACAGCAGTGATGTGGACAGAGGGAAGAATCAACAAGCTTGTTTGCTAGAAATGGCCTGATCAAAGCAAGAAAGAACAATCAGACTTAAAACTCAGCAGAAGTGGGTGTGGAGGTCCACACTCGCAGCACCATGGAAGGTAAATACAGCACATAAGGAATTCAAGGTCCTTGAATCCCGGTTACAGAATGAATTCAAAGCCAGCATGGACCACAGTTATTTCAAAGGCAGGCTGTGCTATGTAATCTATCTCAGATCATTTTTTTTTTAATAAAAAGAGCTAATAGTGATAATAAGAGAGACTCAAATACATGTGGGAATGTAACAAAATATATTTAATTCATAACATCAGAACCTTAAAGGAAGGTGAAAAAGAAGTTTGAACTCAAGAGTAATTGAAGAAACAAAATTTACTCTGTGCAAGGTAGATGCACAAGAATTTACATTAAGCCAACAATACTCAAACTCATGAATGCTAAATATGAACAAAAAACTTTTAAACAATGAGAGAATGCCCCTTACCTGGAGAAGGAAAACAATTTATCAAACTCTGGAAACCAAGAAGAATAGATACAACTCTGTTTGCATGTTTAGAAATAAAAGTATTTAACAAGATCTCAATATTCAGCAAAGACATGAGTCAACAATGTAGGGAAAACCAAAATATTCCCAGAAAAAAAAAATAAATTCTGTCATAAATAGACTATCCTTTTAAAAGGGCTAAAGGTGTGTTGATCTCTCATTAGAAATAAAATTATTTTAAAAGAAGGATTCTAGATTATTATTATGAAAAATGTCATAAAACATAAAATAAACATAATAAAATATAACCCCTTAAGTTTTCTAAATTATGCTGAATATGAAGTACAGAGGTCCGCCCTTTTCTGAATAAAAATAGAGGAGGGATGGATAGGGGAAGCAGAGGGGCGATGGGGGGAGGGACTGGGAGAAGAGGAGGGAGGAGAAACTGCAGTTGGGACATAAAATACAGAAAGGAAGAGAGGAAGGGAGAAAGAGAGGAAGGAAGGAAGGAAGGAAGGAAGGAAGGAAGGAAGGAAGGAAGGAAGGAAGGAAGGAGGGAGGGAGGGAGGGAGGGAGGGGAAAAAACCAAGCAAGGAAGGAAGGAAGATAAGAAAGAAGGAAAGAAGGAAGGAAGGAAGGAAGGAAGGAAGGAAGGAAGGAAGGATGAAATGGGGTTGAAGCTCACTTGATGGAGTATTTGTCTATCAGGCATGAAACTCTGGGTCTAATCTCCAGAACCACATAAACTAGGCATATTGGCACAAACCTGTAATCCCAGCACTGGGAAAGCGGAAGCAGAAGGGTCAGAAGTTCAAGGTCATCCTCAGATACATATCAAATGCAAAAGCACTCCAAGCTACAGGAGACATTGTCTCAGGAAACTCTGTTTGATGGCTGAACAGGAGTTATAAAATGTCTAGTGCAATTCTATCATATATAGAGAAATGCGGAATAACACAATTTATGACAGACACACAGTTATAAGAAAGAAAAATATGACTGAGGTATAAGAGAATTTTGTGTGTGTCACTCGCCAATATCAGGAAGGAAATTGGAGCCATTATTATAGACTCTTCAGACATCAAAAGAGTAATAGTGGAGTGTCAAGACCTCTACACAATTCTCCAACATTTATGATTTTCCTTGAAAATCAAAGTGTTTTTCTACAGTATGGAATAAGGCAACAATATCTCTATGCAATAGCTACATGCAACTTGGTATGAAAAAAATATAGCAAATGTGGTAAGGCAAGAAATGAAATAAAAGATGCAGAAATTTAAAAAAGAAATAAAACAAATTATTTCCATTTGTAAATTATATGACTTTCTACATAAAAAATATTTTAAATCCAGAAGAAAACATCTAATTAGTAATTTCAAGTCATGTATACATGATATTTAAAAATAAAATTTATTTCTATTTTCAAGAAATAAACATGTGCACACTGAATTAAAAATTCAACTGAAGTCATTCATATAAAGTTAAATAATGTGTAGAGTTCTACAAAGTCTTTATAGTAAATAAGCAGATAGGGCTCATAAGTCCTAAAAACTATAAAATGCTAATGAAAGAAAGAAAATCATATCTAACTAAATGAACAGGCATACTATATTCATGGACTGGACACCCCCAACAAAGCAAAAATGATTCTTTCGCCAAGGAGATATTTGGTAACTGATAATTTATATGATGCATTCTCTATCAAAATTCAAGAGAAGTTTTTAAGATATCATAATATTTAACAGAGTAATAAAGAAATGAAGCTTTTTAAAAACTTAAAAAGAATAGTCAAGGCTGTGAAGATGGCCCAATGGAGAAAAGCACTAGCTTCACAACTCACATCCTAGGTTGGAACCCCAGAACCCAAGATGTGGTGGTATGCATTTGCAGCCCCAGAACTTCCACAGGGGCATGGGAGGAGGAGACAGCCTCAAATAGCATAGCAGCAGAAACAAGAGAGACCTGTCTTAATAAAGTTAGAGGAGAGGAGAGATCAACTCCCAAAGGCTGTAATCTGATGTCTGTATAGAAGTCATGGGAATATATACATACATGCATGCAGACATACATACATACATACATACATACATACATACATACATACATATATTTAAAGAACTCAAGTCTACACAATTTAAAAACTTGCTATATAGCTACAGCAAATTAGAAAGTATTATTACTGGAAGAAAATTAGACAAGGTGACCTAAGGGAAGAGGCCAAAGAGCCTGAAATAAAACTACAGAATTACACCTAACTGAGGGTGGCACACAACATTCAACTAGAAAATGCCACAAGTCTTTCTCATAGAAGTGTTTCACCATAGAGGACAAACAGAAGAAAAAACAGGCAAATGAAAAGTTCAATATTACCATCCACGAGAAAAATGAAAATCAAAATTCACAAAGTTGTATGACTATAAACCTTTCAGAATGGCTCAAATGAAAACCAAACCAAAAAGAACATGAATATTGGCATCAATGCATAGGAACTGGAGCATTCCCATGCTGCCACTTGGAACACATAATTCTAGACTCTGGAAATAGTCTGGCAGTTTCTTAATGACAACCAAATTGAACTAAATATGCACTCAAGATATTGTTTAGTCATTGCATTCCTGGGCATTATTCCACAGAAATTAAAACACGTATTTACACACACACAAAAAAAAATAAACAAATATTCACAGCAGCTTTATCGTAGTATCCTCAAACTGGAAAGAATCAAGAACATGCAAATGCTTAATCAAGTGGCAGCACAGACGATAACCTTGCAATGAAAACAAATGGATGCTGATATACATATGGTGCAGATAAATCTGGAGAACCATTCTGCATGAAAAAATCCAGCCCCAAAGACTGAATGCTCGATAACTCCATTTGTATAATAGTCTTGATATGAAAAAAATAAAAATGGAAATGGACTCGAGTGGCAGTCAGGATTTAGCAAGAGGATGATTAAATGATGTGGGAGTGTTTGTGAATGGCGGCAGGATCATTCCTGTGATGGAAGTGTTCCTCATTCCGAGTCTATCGTTACTCATAGCATGCTGGTGTTGGTGGCGCTACAAGACGCTGCCATTAGGGTAAAGCTGGAAAAGAAGAAGCTAGCTCTTTGTGTACTGTTCCTTACATCTTATGTGATTGCATTATAATCTCTATTGAGCGTTTTATTTGAAAAATGGAATGTTTTAAACATTAACACTTCAGAGAAAATCCCCTCCTAGTCAAAGCAGTATGAGGCTGCCAATGTGTCTGACTCTTTTTGGCTGATGACTTGGCACCAGAAACAAAATGGAGTATTAAGAAAGTCAAGTTGAATAAAGAAAACAGTACATGTCAGCGCACCATCACTGACATATATGCGTGGTCAGACCTGTGAGCATGACAAACCTGTGGACATGTTTTCTCTCATTTATGGTTCAGTATCCACAATGGTAGTGCTGTGTGCATCATGATAGATGCATGTGTGTGATGGGGGATGTCCTTCTGTATGTTCCTCTTATTGGTTGATGTATAAAACACTGTTGACCAATAAGGCAGGAAGATAGATGGGACTAGGAGACGGGGAGAATTATGGGAAAGGTAGGCAAAGAGAACCTGCCAAACACAGTCGCCATGTAGATCACAAAGGAGCAACAGGTCCGGACCCTTCTCCCGTAAGATAAGACCACGTGGAAATACTTAGATTAATAGTAATGGGTTAATGATTAAAACAGAGCTAGCCAATAAGAAGCCCTAACCACTTGGCCAACAGTTTAATACTTAATATAGCATCTGTGTGTGTATTTGAGGCTGAGAAGGGCAGCGGGACCTGGCTAGAAGAAAATCCAGCAACATGTGTGTGGTTAGAGACGTGTGAAGATAATGACAGCATGTTGTGCTGCCCACGTCCACTGCACCTCTCTGTCCCCGAGTACCTTTAATCTCCTTGTCTTGCTCTTCTACTCTGGAGCACACAGTCCTGGTCAGGCTCTCCACCACTGTGTGCATCAGGTCGAATTCAGCAACGTTGTACACATGAGTGCTGTCTGGCTCAGAGGCGATCTCCTGCAGCTCATTCAGGTCGGCATTTTTCACCCCTGCCATTGAGAATAACAGGGAGGATGGTGATCTTGATGCCTCATTAGAAAGAGCAACTGTAGTGGAGTTAACCCAGCCGTTACCGCAACCAAAGCATCCTCCACTCACTCAGACGATGGGATCAAATTATATGTGTAATAACATTGAAGTGGATAAAGAAAATGTGGCATGTATATACAACAATATTTTTTAGCCACAGAGAGGAATTATGTTACTTACAGGAAAGTGAACATAAATGGAGATGGTTATATTAATTAAGCCAGTCTCTGAAAGGCAAATACTGTGTATTTTCTCACTTATTGTCCTAGATTTTAGATGCATAAATAAAATCTTATTCATGAATGTAACATGAAAGTACAAACCAAACCTGTGAGGAGATTAAAGGAGAAGGGGAAAGAAAAGTCAGAGTAATAGGAATGGGGGGATAGAAATAGTGAATGCATGGTATTTACTCGTTTGAATGTTTTCATTACAGAAGATATGATGGTGTGTGATGGCACACACCTTTGATCCCAGAACTTGGGAGGCAAAGGCAGGCAGATCTCTGTGAATCCAAGTCCAGCCTGGTCTACAGAGTGAATTCTGGACCAATAGTGCTACATAGAGAGAGATTCCATCTCAAAAGTCACAGAAAAAGGAAAAGGGAATGTTTTGTGTGTGTTGTTTCCTAAGTAATTAGGCAGTGATTTTGCTCAACACACCCCAAGAGGAAGACAACTAACTGGATGTAATTTCTGTCTTGAAGAAATATTGCAGAATCAAGAGTTAATAAACTAGTACCAAGAACTATCAATCTGTGGGTTTAAACTTTGGAAAAATAATTGTATTTACACTCAGAATCATGCTTATGATCTCAGCACTCAGGAGGCAGGAGAACTATGATGAGTTCAAGGCTAGCTTGGCTACATAGTGAGCTCCAAGCTAGCCTGATTTATAATGTGAGATGCTGCACCTCAACAAAATAAAATTGAGAAATACTGCTAGATTCAAACTTTATATACATAGTTACTATATGCAGTACTAAACCAGAGGGTAACGTGGGTGAAGATATTTTTGAATGGACTCAAACACAATTTACTGCCCAATGATCTCTGTAAATTTTGATGGGTCAATTAAGGAAGTTCCTTCCATTGTCTCTGCTGAATTTTACCACCACAGGTCAAGCAGAATGTTGAGTTTCTAGAGCACAGTACAAAATAGTAGCTGGAGACACTTGCGGTATGTCTACTCTGCCTCGAGAGCTGTGTTGCTCATTCCATCAATTTGTGCAATTCTCTCAACAGCCACTGTTGTTTCTGCTGCTTTACACACGCACAGTTAATGAACTTATGTTAAAGACACACAACTGGATAGGGTATAGCAGTGGCTCTGCCATGCCATGCTGCCTCTCCAATGGTACATTACAAAGAGCAAAGGAACTTGGAGATGGAAAAGGGGAGGCACATAACTAGGCTCCATGGGTGTGAAGGGAGATTTCTCTTCTCCAAGAGTCATCAAACAAGGAGGATTTCTTTAGAAATCCCTGTAGCATCAGTCATCTGAGGGTATTAAAGTGATACCCGCTAGAGAGGTGCCTGGAGCTGCACAGATGACTTCACATATGCCTGGTTGGGCCAACTACACTTCTTTCACACTCAACACGCTAAGTAACAAAGTGTCAGTAGTCGCTGCATTATGTGATTAGGAGACTGCAAGATCATGGATATTGGTCCTTTCCAGGTAGTTTCCAGAGAAGTTCAAATAACATCCAAATAAATTCACCAAGTTTTGCTTAAATTCTCTCTAGGGATTATTAACAAAAGCATAAAATTCTGAATAAATATACAAGATAATCCTCCATTAGCTTAACTCTTGCAGAGGCTTTCTTTACCGGATGAGAGACTGAAAGAAATGTGTATCTGAAGTTTCTTGCCCAAAGGACTTCTAGAGTACACAACTGAGCCGGTATGACATTGATCATGTGCTGAAGGAAAAGCTTAGTGGAGAAAATGTTTTCTCATGTCGTGCAAGTCTACACTTGATAGAAATGCTGGAAAAGATTCTCTCTCTCTCCCCTGCCATGTGTTTGCTTCCCCATCTTCATGCATAAAATAGTTGGACTGTTTAAAATGCATGGAAAATAAAGGAAATGGTGGTAATGGCTTGGAAGGAATTTGTGCAGTCAGGAGTTTTGTTCCACTTATCTTTGCTCCCAGAACTCACCACAATGCCTGGCACACAGTGACGTGAGTAAGTCTTGAATAAAGCATTCTATAACCCACAATCTGAGCAGCAAGTCTAAGAATGGGTTACAGGCATTTTTTTCCCTCTCATTGGCAGCTCTGAAAGATGCACTGTTCAACTTCAGAGTAATAAATGTTAATGCCTAGGACAAGCAACTGAATCAATTCCCAAGACCAAAATGACCACATGGTTTATTGCCCAGGAGTATCTATGCTCCAGGAGTATGCTGCTAAATACATAATAGCCATCTTTCTGCCCTCATTTCCAGTATTTACCATTTTTTGTAGTATGGATACCTATGAATTATATCAAACACCTATGCCAGGTCAAGATGCAGATGAGGAATGCAATGTGCACAGCTGGCTCTTGAAAACTGGTATGAGATGGTTCCTCCATACCACTGTCAGACATACTCACCTCACCTTCCACACACAGGCAAGCAAAATAACAAGGATGTAAAAATACTAAAGCAATATTTGAATATGATGAACTCTTAATTTTTCCCTTGACCCTCTTTTATTCTCTTGTCTATGAATGGGAAAAAAAAAATGCAGCAGTAGCAGTTGTGTAGTTCAAAACAATAGCCTTGCTTACTTGAACAAATACTATATACTTCTCTTAGATGCACCATATAAACGAGCATCTTGATTTACAATGCTAAGAGGAATAGTGCTGTCTTGGAACTATTTTAGACCACCAGTTCATTTACCGAGCACTTGGCAAGTGTTGACACTGGATGGGATGTGAGAAGGAGAGATGAAGGTACAGTCTTACCCTCTAGTGACTTACTGCTTAGAGAGGATGCGGGGAGCAGGAAAAGAAAGGAAAGACACAGTGTCAACAGTTTCTGCAACTATCGTCAGCCATGTCAAACACTAATAAGAAATAAGCCCTATGTCAACAGTGGTGGTGCACGCCTGAAATCCAAGTACTCTGAGGCAGGAGGATCTCTGAGTTCAAGGCCAGACTGATCTACAGAATGAGTTCCAGAACTACAGACATGAAAACCTGACTCAGAAAAAAAAAAAAAAAAAACAAGCAAACAAAAAAGCTCTCTTCCTGCTTTCTGCTGATCTCTCAGCTCCTTCTCCAGCACCATGTGTATCTGCATGCTGTCATGCTTCCCACCATGATGCCAATGGACTAACTCTGTAAGCTACCCTCAATTAAATGTTTTCCTTTCTAAGAAAAAAAGTTCTTTAAAGAATGACCATTCAGCAACCACTCTACTATGTAAAATAAGAATAAAATATGTAAGCAGGAATCTTCTACAATCTTTCTCCAAGAAGAAAAACTTACCATCACTCATAAAGAGGGTACTCTAATGGGTTTGACAGAAGTTCTCAACCCTGAAGAGTGTTTGATGGGAGATGTTATTCTGTAAATATGTTTCTCATACTGGTTAATTAATAAAGCCTGTGGCCAATAGGAAACAAGATAGGTGGGGCTAGGAGACCAGGAGGAGGAAAGAGGAAGTAGTTGGGAGGAGTCAAGATGTAGACCAGGGAAGAAGGAAGACTCCAGCCATGGCTCCCTGATAAGACGACCACATGTAAATACTTAGATAAGTAGAAATGGGTTAATAATTAAGACAGAGCTAGCCCATTAACAATAATAGTCATTGGCCAACAGGATTGTATCAAATACAGAGTCTCTGAGTGTTATTTGGGGCTCACGTGGCGGCGGGACCGGGAGGCTGGTGGGGAGGAACAGAGTGGGTCAGGAAGCTGGCGGGAAAAACCTGCCCGTAACATAATGGTGTCAAGAGTGGAACTGAGAACTTTCACTTAAAACTTAACAAAAGCTTAAAAAAATAGTTTTTAGAAACAAAAGAACAGAGACTAACAAGACCTCTTGGTAGCAGCATTTTCTCAGTTGAATTTGTTTTGCTGTAGACAGAGATTTGCGCGGCTCCTTTAAGGGAGGTTTCCAAAATTAGCATAAGCGGCAAAAAACCGCCTTGCTTTTAAAGAGCTCTGCTAACAATTCATTGGTATGTACAAGAGCTGCAATGAAGGTCTACACTATGTTTTAAAAAATACGCTGGCTTGGGAGAGAAAAAGAAACAGGATACAATGGTTTAAAAAAGAAAAAAGGAAGTAGAATGGATAGGTGTGGTGGCGCACACCATTAATCCCAGCACTTGGGAGGCAGAGGCAAACAGATCTCTGTGATTTCAAAGTGAACCTGGTATACAGAGGAAATTCCAGGACAGATAAAAGTTACACAGAGAAATCCTGTCTCAAAATATGTAAAAATAGTAGTAGAAGAAATAGAGTAATAAAAAAGCCACGTAAAGATGGAAAACACAGAGAAATGTTGGATACTATACATGATTCTGTTGTCTTTAAATTATTTGATTGCTGAGAAAATAACAACTACTGATAAAAGAAATGCTGCTGGATTAATTCAATTTATATATTTTAAAAATGCTTTGACTCAAAAATTTAAGCATAAGGACAAGTTACTGGGGAAAAGGATTTCTATTTTTGTTTCCACAGAAAATGAAAAACTATGGATTTCTTCCAGATTAATGTGGTTTGATCAAGCAAGACCCTCTGAAGCAACTTCAATGGGACATTGCAACCTTACA
Organism: Cricetiscus sungorus; assembly: GCA_030556225.1. Lineage (NCBI taxonomy): Eukaryota > Metazoa > Chordata > Mammalia > Rodentia > Cricetidae > Cricetiscus > Cricetiscus sungorus. The sequence goes on along the minus strand of JANBXA010000366.1, from coordinate 32,417,204 downwards.
GAACAATACAGCCAGGATTTCTGGGTCTTCTTTGGACCCCCCATGACAGCGCCCTCTACCAGCAGGAAGTAGTTTGGAAAGAATGACGCCCAAATTCCCCAATATTGTTTATAAATGTTTGTTTTCATTTAATTGGGCTTGGTTATAAGTGGCTATAACCAGAAGCAATCTTTTTAAAGATAAAAAGGGAATTATGGTATAGATATGAATACTTTGCTTTGAAATGGATTTTCTTTTATTGATACAATTTAAGGTCAATTTTGTGATATGTATATTTCTCCTCTTGTTTAGGTATTGTGTTTATATAGCTCAGTGGAAAATGTAATGTATAATTTAGTACAGATTATAGAGAGTTACCTATGATAGTCAAAACTTGGAGTTAAGTTAGTTAGGATTTCTAGATATGCAGAGATGTATTTGAGATGAATAGGCATTCATCAAACATTTCAAAGACCTACAGAATATGGCATTTAAAATGGTTTAGGGTTTTTCTTGACAGTGAGGCACAACTGCTCCTGGTAACACCACCTACATCAGAAAGGAAGATGGACATTGAAGAAACTCGTTAGGAAGTTTGCTTCTAATATGGCAAGACTAGCCATTTGAGCAAGGTACTTCTCTTGTCTAGACTGTTTGACTTTATGTTGTAGAAACTGGACATGCAGGACCCACAAAAAGGTGACTGCTGATGCAAGATGGACATTGCTACAGGGTTCCTGCTTCATGGAAGAGGCTGCCAGACAGCCAGTCTACAGGACACAAAGAAAAATGACTGACAAACTGCCAATGCAGGTGGACAGTTTAAAGTTTTCTGCTTTGCTGAGGAGTCTGCCAGACACACCATGGCCTATGGGCTGAAGATGGAACATTACAGAAGAACTTCGGGTGACTGAACAGGCAATGAGTTGTCTCTGTCATTTCTAGAGTTTATATATTATCCTTCTGTGGTCTTTGAAGGAGTTGAAGACAGATAGTTATGGTTATAGTTTTCCTTAGTTAGGATTAAAGATAAGTTACATATAGGACTTTAGACTCACAAAGATAGGATAGATGATATTTTCTTTAAGTCTTACAAAATGTTAATGGACTAAATATTGTTGACTGTGATTCTTATTTTATAACTGTTGTATGATATATTTTGCTATGTTAAGGTTAAACTCCTTCTTTCATTTTAGAAAGAAAAGAGGAGGTGATGGGAGATGTTATTCTGTAAATATGTTTCTCGTACTGGTTAATTAATAAAACACCGTTGGGCCAATGAGAAAGCAAGATAGGCAGGGCTAGGAGACAAGGAGGAAAGAGGAAGTGGTAAGGAGTCGTCAAGATGTAGTCTGGGGATGAAGGAAGATGCAGGCGTGGCTCCCCCATAAGATGACCACGTGGAAATACTTAGATAAGTAGAAATGGGTTAATAATTAAGACAGAGCTAGCCCATAAACAATAATGGTAACTGGCCAACAGGATTGTATCATATACAGAGTCTCTGAGTGTTATTTGGGTCTCACATGGCAGCGGGACCATGGTGGCAGGACCGGCGGCAGCCGGTGGGAAAAACCTGCCCATAACAAGTGTTTTCAAAGTACAAAATCCCACGGGTAGCCCTGGCTGTTAGAGAACTCTCTATGTGGACCAGGCTGGCATGACAGAGATCTGCCTGCCCTTACCTCCCAAGAGCCACAATTAAAAGTATACACCACTATATCTGGCCTGACCTGGGTTTTTTTTTTTTTAAAGTACAGCTTCCCAGACACCTTTAGTTGGTGTGGTAGTTTGAATAAAATGGCACCCACACACCCATAGGGAGTGACCTATTAGGAGATATGACCTTGTAGGAGGAGGTATGGCATTGCCGGAGAAAGTGTATCACTGGAGATAGGCTTTGAGGTTTCAGAAGTTCAACCGATGTCCACCCTTCCTTCCTGTTGTCTGAGGGTCCAGAAGTAGAATGCTCAGCAACCTCTCCAGCATCATGTCTCTCTGCATGCTGTCAAGTTTCCACACCATGCTTCTGGCCATGAGGATAATGGACTAGACCTCTGAACTGTAAGTCAGCCCCAGTGTCAAGGTACCTCAGAGTCATTTTGATTTGCATTCATTCCCCTGGTGGCTAAGGATGTTGAACAATTCTAAGTGTGCCTAGGCCATTTGAGAATTCTCTATTTAAATCTATGTCCTATTTTTAAATTGGACTATTTGTTATTTTGATGTCTAGTTTCTTGAGTTCTTTGTATATTTTGGAGATCAGCCCTCTGTCAGGTGTGAGGTTGGTGAAGGTTTTTTTCTATTCTGTAGGCTGCCATTTTGATGCAGGGGGAGCAGCTTGGTCCTACCTCAAGGAGATATGGCATGCTTTGTTGCCTTCCATGGGAGGCCTGCCCCTTCTATATGGGAGGGGATGGAGAGACTGGAGGTGGAGGGAGGGGACAGGAAGTGGGAGGGACTGTGGTTGGTATGTAAAATAAATGAAAAAAATTAGTAATAAAAAAAATAGGTTACCATGGTCACAGTGTCTCTTCACAACCAAAGAAACTCTAACTAAGATGGTAGGATTAGGAAAGAAGCTTATAGTTCATTTCAGTATTGTATCAACTGTTGTCTTTTCTGACTCTGTAGAATACATATTCTCTTCCAATGAAGAATCCAGAAAGTTCATGAAAAGACTGAAGCATGTTCTTGATAAACACCCCCCTCATTTTTTTCTTTTGATTTTTTGAGACAGGGTTTCTCTGTGTAGTTTTGGAGCCTGTCCTGGAACTCGCTCTATAGACCAGGCTGGCTTTGAACTCACAGAGATCCGACTGCCTCTGCCTCCTGAGCACTGGGATTAAAGGCGTGCGCCACCAATGCTCAATTTGACAAGCACATCTTAATGAGACAAAAGGTTGCCAGCAGAATAATTCACCATGTAAAACATAACTAAGTGGGCCATTCATAACAAGAGACTTTAAGTGTCTTCAGAGCTCTGTTGAGAGATTTGCTACACCATTTTGACTAACGTTTCAGTGTCTTGGGAATCAGGCTGTTGTTTTGTTCTGTTTTCTGCCAAAGTTTATTGGTTTCTACTAAACAGAAGACGTTCCTCTTGCCAGAGAAATTGTAAACATTTTAATTGAAGGCAAAGCTTATCATGTAAATATTTTGTAATTATTCTGGATCTGTTGTATATATCCTTTTTCATAAAATGATAGCTTTCATAGTACTTGAATCAAGTCAGCCTCACCACACATCTTTAATTGCTGCTGGATTCTTAATTCCTTGAATATGCGGGAAGTGATTTCTTCGTATCCAACTAGCAAAGGGACAGCTATAAACTGACCCTGAAGAACAAACCACGGATGATTAAATGGAAACAAATGTGAATCTAACTTTCGCACGTCACTATATACTTTTCAAAAGTTTTGTGCCCAGTCTTAAAGTGTGTGTACGTGACACAATCACTCTTGTTCTAGATGCAAGGAAGCCGGACTCAGATGGCAAGCCTTATATAGAGAGTGCTCTGGACTCTGACTTTCCAAGTAGTGCATGTTGTATTAAGTGGTATGATCCTACATCCAACGGAGGCTGGACCATAGAGACACATAGCAACAAATTGCAGCTGGGTGTATTGACATTTGTAATCACAGAATTCAAACTGACACAGGATCACAAGTTCAAGACCACTGTCAGCTACTAGCCAGACATGTGTTAAAAACAACCAGGCTTGGTTACATGGCTTGGAGGGGAAAGGCACTTCCTGCCAAGCCCATTGAATTCCATTCTTGGAACTCACATGGGTAAAAGTAGAGAATTGACACTCACAAGTTGTCCTCTGAACACATACACACATACACACACACACACACACACACACACACACACACACACACACACCACAGACACATACACACATACACACACACACACACACACACACACACACATTTGTACACACACACTTGCACCCACACACACCAAAAACATAAACAATGAATAGATAAAAAATGTAAAAAGAAAACATACCTATGGCAAACAGCTCTACACCAGACTCACGGAGGTTTCTAGAGGGTGGGATAATATCATCTTGGGATTTTCCATCTGTGATTAAAATGCCAATCTTGGAAACCCCACTCCTTGATCCTGCTTCTGGTTTGAAGCTGTTCTCAAAAATGAAGTTCAGAGCAAGACCTGGGAGAAATAAACACAAACCAAACATTTCTTGGAAATCGTATCCCTATGATGTGTAAAGCTAAAAGGGTTTTTATTACATGTGATTCTTCATTTTCACAACAATCTGATAGGAGCTAATGAAAAGCCCAAATCCACTAGAATAGAGGTAATAATAATAATAATAAAACCTGCTGTTGCATCAGTGTATAAAACATAATGATACACATTCTGGATTCTTCCTTGGATTTCTTTTCCTCAAAGGATGGAAAATGTAGTAAATAACAGCTGAGTTACTGCAGAATAACACATTTCATTTATCTTAACAATAAATATACTTCTCTTGGATGAATCTTTAATGGGAGTTGTTGTCTCTCGAAATACTATTTAAGAAATCTTTTCTTTCTTATTTTTCTTTTTCTTCTTTTAAAATTAATGTGCAAAACAACAGTATTCTTTATGGCAAGAAATCTTTGAGACTATGAAATCACTCAACTAAATATTGTTAAGTATCAAAAGTTAAGTTAGATGATAAAAACCCTCCCTTTTTCTCTCTCATTGATCTTATTTATTTGTTTTCTTTATTTGAGGGCAAAACTAAAGATTGATTCAAGAGCCTCACATGTGCTTCACTGAACCATGAATCTACATTCCCAACTGAAGTCTAAACTTGCTACTGCCTTTTGGGGCAATTTTTACTGGGAAAGGAATAAGAAAACATGCAATATTGCATCTATGTTTAATAATTTTTCATGGGTATTAACAATTCCACCAGAGTATGCTTCCAATTGGCAAGGCAATTAATTATCAAGTTGCCAACACTTTACCTAGAGGCCCATAATAAGATCTGCATGGCTAAAGCTGGGCATTCAAGCCACATGCTAGTGGAAGGCAACAGCTTAGAAGTTATTCAAGTAATGCTGGGGATGTGGCTCAGTGTAGGACCCTTGTCTAGCCTGCGGAAGGAGCTGGGTTCAATCCCCAGAATTAAAACAAGAAGGGAAGGAAGGAAGGAAAGGAGGGAGGGGAGGGAGGGAGGGAGGGAGGGAGGGAGGGAGGGAAGGAAAGAAGGAAGGAAGGGACGGAGGAAGGAAGGAAGGAAGGAAGGGAGGGAGGGAGAGAGGGAGGGAGGGAAGGAGGGAAGGATGGAAGGAAGGAAGGGATGGAGGAAGGAAGGAAGGAAGGGAGGAAAGGAGGGAGGGAGGGAAGGAGGGAGGGAGGAAGGGAAGGACAGAGGGAAGGAGGGAGGAAGGAAGGAAGGAAGGGAGGGAGGGAGGGAGGGAGGGAGGGAGGGAGGGAGGGAGGGAGGGAGGGAGGATGGAAGGAAGGAAGAGAGGGATGGAGGGAAGGAGGGAGAGAAAGGAAGGAAGGAAGAACTTGAATCTAGAATTTGGTGCTTGACATTAATTTGGGGGAAAATCTCATCATTATTATTACTATTTCAAGTATTATGTTTTTATCCTTCCCTCTTCTCTTCTGGAATTCCTGTTATCACGTGTCTGCATAGCAGTTCTATAGTCCTTGGATTTCTAGTTTGGGTTTTTTCCCTCTTTTCTGTTACAGAGCTCGCCAAGCTTAGAGATTCTTCATGAGTCACAGTTTACTAAACCTATCAAATATGTTCTTCATTTGTTTTATAGCGGGTGTTTATTTGGCTTTTGTTCCCCTCCTACAGCTAGTATTTCTTTTGGATCTTTTAAGTGGAGTTCCATCTTTCCCCTTGTACTGTTCCTTTGTCATTGCATATTGCCTACTTTATCCATTAAACTCATTAGTGCACTGAAAAATAAAATAATAGGAAATAGACCACATCTACACAAACCACTTATATTCATGCCATAGATAATTTTAAAGTAAATGTTGTTATAATAATTACTTATTAAAAATAATAGCAGGGCAAACGTCTTGAAATATTTTCAAGATAATTAGCAATTGAAGTTTCAAATAAGGGAGAAGAAAAAAAGTCTTAATTTAAGATAGCGTTGAGTGTGATGATGCGTACTCAGAAGCCCAGCACTCAGGAGGCAGAGGCAGGGTTTTGCAGAGTTCCGATCCTGCCTACTCTACACAGCTAAGCTGTGCCCCAAGGAAGGGAAAGGAGAGGCTATCAAGATAGCAAACGCTAAGTATACAGCTGCTGACTATTATTAGCTTCCATAATGGCTTCATCTTCTTCTAGAGCCGAGCTTCTTAAACTGTGGGTCACATGAACCCCTGAATGTCTGGGGTCATGAGGCTGGAAAAAAAATTAGTGAACAGCTAAAGGTTTCTGAATACAGTGGACCACAAATTAATTCAAAATCAAATATGCAATGGGCAGGGCATGATGGCACACACATGAAATCCCAGCACTGGGAAGGAAGAGGCGGGAAGAGCTCTGTGAGTTTGAGGCCAGCCCGGTCTATACAAAGAGTTCCCAGCCATCCAGGACTACACAGTGAGACACTAGACACTGTCTTAAGTAAATACAAATAAATATATATGAATAAATAAATAGCATGTGTTGTATCTGAGGTGTTTCTGGCTGCACTGGCTCATGTGGCACCACAGCATGTCACTGCAGCCTTACTTCTGGATTCATAACATGCACACTGCACCATGTGTATGTACCATCATGCCACACAATGGCAGAGAACTCTGCCAACACCTGGGTTTAGTTTCAAGACTATTGTGTGCTATGAATTGCAGTATTTTACTGAACACAAGTTTTCTACTTGTAAAGAAAATTTAGTTGTTTAACTGTGGAAAACAAGGATTTCTAACATTTTACTATCATCATTCCTCAGAATCTTAGTATAATTAGTATACCTTTGGATTGGATTGGATTGGATTGGATTGGATTGGATTGGATTGGATTGGATTGGATTGGATTGGTTTGGTTTGGATTCCATATTAATGAAGCTTAATTTAAAAAAAAAAAGCCACACTAGGGAGGCAGATGCAGGCAGTTCAAGGCCAGCCTGCTCTAAAGAGCGAGTTCAAGGACAGGCTCCAAAGCTACACAGAGAAACCCTGTCTGGAAAAAAAGAGAAAAAGAAAAGCTATCTTGGAGGTCATCTAAGATCTTTTGATTTTACATGGTAAAAACAAAAACAAAAACATACTATGCCACCTCTTTAAAAGAAGCAAAATAAAGTAACACAATTGCTCAGAATATTTAGCTAAGAATGTGCATTGAAGGAAACATACAAACATACCTGTTAGAGTGTTCCCTCCTTTGTAGGGAAGGCTTCGGACAGCATCAATGACTTCATCTTTTGTGTTAAAGGCGTTTAAGTGCCACTCTATTCTGGGGTCCCCACTGTACTGTGCCAAGCCTGGAGAGCAGGAAGAGAAAACCGGAAGTGAGTGGGTGCTCAGGATCACATGACCACTCGAGAATGCTGGATGACTGATGGCACAATCTGTCTAGCATTCTTTTCTTTGCCTGGCGCGGCGTTTTCAAAGAGAAACCCTGCATCAGCCAAAGGAGTCTAGTTGGGTGTATCTAGGAGCGAAGGGAGTTTACATATTTTTTAGATATTTAGACGTTATCAAATAACAAGGTATTTGGCATTTAAAAGCAAAAAGGCTGGCCGTGTATAGATCAAAGGTCTAGATTTATTTGCTGTCATTTTACTATCAAAGGAATGATATTCCCTAATGATTACTTAAGTTATGACTTTTTATAGAAAATATATTATTTTATTGCTTAGAATATGACACAAAGATTTATAGGAGGTTTCTTTTATCTTAACTAGAATTAATTTGACAAAGACTATAATGCCAAAATATTATTTCTACCATTTCAATTTGATATTTCCCTGGACTTGGCTGCTTCTTTTAAACACAGATGGCTATGTCATGAATTCTTATGCAAGCCCACGCTATGTTCTAAAGCTTCATTATTATTAATAGTAAAAGCAGGGTAAATACAGAGAATTGATGTATTTGATAGTCAAATGAATGACAGCATGAACTGGAAAATTTAGTAGGGATATTGTAAAATAGTTAGGAATAAATATATGTTGACCTGAACATGTGCTTTCAGGAACAATGTTGTAGTTGATCCTTTGATAACTTTGAAAGTGGCTTTGTAAGGGGTTTCTGAGTTTCTTAAGAATCTTGCAGACATTTTGCAATAACAACTAGCTTCTACAGTCCCTAAGGTATACCAATCCGTGTCTTCTCCGAGCCCACGTTGAACGCTGTGACCAGGTTTTCCAAGAAATTCCGCACCAGCCTGAAGTTGAATCTCCCGATGCTCCATGACCCATCCACCAGGATGACAATGTCAGCGATGGCTGGAGTCTCACAGAAGAATTTTATTTCTGCAAAGGGCAAACCGCAAAAGCACATGTGTTACTGTCAGACACTGGGAAAAGAGGGAGTCAATTTCAGTGTCCTTCGGACAACTTAGTGCTAAGAATACAATAGAGCTCCCATCAGAGCTGCCATCTACTTTATTACTCTTCCCTTAAACACATTCTTCCGAGGGAAAACCTGTAGTAATGGTTGGCAGCAGACTGGAGGGTCTGGAAATCATTAGCAAAGGGCTGTCAGGTTCAGGCCAACCTGGCAACTCATCATGCTGTGTGCTTTAGAAAATGGTGTCTGTACAGAATCTTCCAGCCTGGGGCTTCAGCCTGCAGATTCTTTCCAGGAAAGGTCTCAACAGTGTCAGTGAGGGCTATCTTCACAGGTTGGGCAGATAGCCAGGAAGTACAAAGGTTTACTCTCTTGCCCTGTAAAGCATATGCTAGATAAGCCAAGAGTAGGTGTTCACAAAGACCTTTGATTAAATATGATGCTCATTTGGAAAAAGAAAAACGAGGAGGGGTTCAAGGACTTCCCCAAGTCTATTTGTGACTTGTTGTTGCTATTGTTGTTGATTTTCATATTGGTTCTACGTGACAATAAGACTTTACCCCTAAAGATGAGCGAGGTAACTGGTATTTTCAATACTTCAGTAAGTACTTCACACGATGTCCCATAAGGACACCAGGTTGTTGGCATGGTGCCACCAGTGCCTGACCATCAGGGATGGTGCCCATCCACTGTAGAAATGCTGGGAAAGAAGAAACCTGTCTTCACATCCATAGGTGCTTTCCAGAGGAAGCACAGGTCTGCGGGTGATCACACGAAAGCTGCAGGTTCACACACAGCCAAGATGGTGGGATATTCTTAAAGAGGTTTATAAATCCTTGAAAATATTATGGCATTTTTAGTGTCTTCACTGGCAGTGGTTCATACTACAGTTTATCCTTCCTGTAACTGCTCATCCTTGCTGGCTTTTCATACTAAAATAGAATGTGTGTGTGTGTGTGTGTGTGTGTGTGTGTGTGTGTGTGTGTGTGTGCATGCATGCTCTTATTTTAATTTTTGCCAGACCAAAAAAAATGCCTACTTGGTTTTATGTCTTAACATTAAAACGACAATCTAACAATATTAAATATAATTTGCATGCTGAAAACCAACATGCAGGAAATCACAATCAGAAAGAACATGAGTCACAGGCAAGATGTGCTCACTGGTGAAAAGACTATGGCCAGGGAGACTGATAATGTTATATTGACTGAATTCCAGGTCTGCTGCACAGGAGGGAACTCATACATAGTACTGTAAGCATGGTCAAAATCCATGGTTAGGAAAATAAAGTCATAGACCCTGGGGGAAACCTATTGATGTTTTTTTTGCTAAACAGTCATGCTGTCAAATTGCCATCTGAATGTTCATGTTTATATCCATAGATTTGTGCTCTCTCAAACTTGGTCAGAGATGCTTCTTATAGCAGTGGGGGATAGCTAATGCGGAAACTCTTACCACTGCTCAGTGCTGAGAATAAATGACTGTGAGTGCTTGGCCACAGATGGAATATCTGTATCAAGCACCCTCTCCAAGACTCGGGGAACATCATGGAAGAGTGAGCAGAAAGAATGTGAGAGTCAAAAGACAGGGACGTGTTCTGTGAAATGCCGTCTTCTGGAAATGATGTGGCAGCTATGCACATAAACGAATAGCAGTTATGATTGCCTGCACATGATCAAGCTAGTAAAAAATTCCAGCATTAAGTGGGGATGGGCTCCCCTAGCTGAGGAATGACTGGCTGTTAGTTGATGGCCCCTGAAGGAGGTAGAGTCACCTTGAATGGGGGGTCATTGGTAGGTTGCCCATGCCCTAGTGGGTGACACTGCACCCATGTGCATATATGGTCGACACTAATTGGAATCAGTGGGTCATAAGAAAAAAAATGAATTTTGGAGAGAGATATATTGGGGAGGGTGGGGAAGGAGGGTGAACAGGGAGGGAGATGGATAAGACCAAGATACCTCATATATGTGTAGGAAATTTTCAAAAACTGAAAAAATAAATGCTTTTATAATAATAATAATAATAATAATAATAATAATAATAATCCCACCTGAACCACTGTGCTAACCAAAAGAGACAGGCAGCTTAACAAACGTGTCTTTGTATCCTCCACACCACATTTGCTTAAAGGAGCCTGATTTTCTTTCCAGACATAAATACGCATGGAAGATCCAGATCCTTTTAGCAGACAGGGGAAAATGTTCTTGCCAAGGGAATACTCCAGTCTTCACTGGGGAAGCTCAGTATCACAACTCAATCTGGAGCTATTATTTACATTTCTTGGCCCTAAACACCCCTTATTTAATAGTAGAAAAATACCAGCTTTGCACTTAGGATTCAGCCCTACTGCAACTTTCAAAAGTCTAAACCAGATACTGCCACAGTCCATGAGACAGAAATTCCTTAGATTTGGTCATAACCTGGGGAAATCCTTATCTTGTTATGCTTCAAGAACTCATTTTTATTGGTTGTTAAATGAAGAACACCTAACTCCCAAATGGTGTGGTTTCGTTTCTTTCAAAATTTCTAGAAATATTATTAAGTAATTGGGAATACTTTTTTAGAAATTTTCCCTTTGCTTACACTTTCTTGAGTTTCATGACTGCATGTTTTTGCAGTGCTAAGAACGAACCAGGGGCCACACTCATCTGAGGCAAGCACTCTCACCGAGCTGTCTTCCAGGTGTAGAAAAGATTACAGACTTAAAATTCCTTCTGCTTATCCAGAAGAGTAAAGACGCTTAAGCTTTCCATTTTCAAAATGATTTCCAATACTCTCGATTAAAGTCACTCATAAATAAATTATATCTAGGCCCAAAGTATAATGTAAAGTTGATTGACTGTAAGTCAAAATATTGATTAGTGATACTAAAGCTTGAAAAGTTCTTCACATAAACAAAACACTTGAATCATTTTAAAGCCATGCATTGGTTGACACCTATAACCGCATCACTAAAACAGTCTGAGGCAAGAGGATCACCAGGATTTGGGGTTACACGGGGAGACTGTCTCAAACAAACAGGAAGAGAAGAAAAATGATAGATTACAACCAAGCAGAAACATTATACAATAGGAAAAACTGAAAAACGCTGCTTTCAAGAGTAAAGAATGATGAACAGAGACTAGAGGACAAGAAATAATGGCCAATGAGTAAACAAATAAATATTGAATTATTTTAGTGTCCCAAACAAGATCATAGTAATATAAGATGTGTGTTCATTCAACTGGAAAAAATTAATAGAGGTATTGAAACTTACTTATACTCTAAAGATGAGAATATACTTAAGTATATATTTGCCAAAGCATGCATAGAGACACTGGTTAAAGTTAGAAAACAGTAGAGGAAAGCTGTCACATACATGTAGTGACTCCCTGTGTTTAAAAGTTGGAAGACTCAACATAATAATGATATCAATTTTTCTGAGGTTGACTTGCATATTCAATTTTATCCTTAATAAACTCCAGTTAATACACATCCTGGGTTGCTTTTTGTGGCTGTGGTAAAACACTGACCAGAACCAGCTTGGGAGAAAAAGAGTTTTGGGGGGAATATTGGTTCCAGTCCATCATTAAGGGAAGGCAAGGCATGAACTTGGGGCAGGGGTGGGGGAGGGAGCAGCAACCTGAAGCAGAGACCATGGAAGGCACTGTTTACTCGCTTTCTGCCTTGGCTTGCTCAGCTACCTTCCTTCCACAGTCCAGGCCACCTGCCTAGAGATGGCACCGCCAACAGTGAAGTTAGCCTGCACACATCAATCAGCAATCAAGAAAACAAACAAACAGCAAAAATGACCCCTGAAATAAGCCTATATACCAATCTGACCAAAGCAATTCCTCTACTGAGATTCCTTCTTCCAAGGCATGTCAAGTTGTTGTCAAGTTTACAAAAACTAGGTATGACAGGACAAATGATACCAAGTGCTATTACTTAGTTAATAAGTATAAAATACCAGGCCCAATAAAGCCATGTTAACCCTCAGGGTCTCTTATGTAATCCTAGTGAAAAAATAGATTGCTGCAAGTTCTTTGAAGCACATCTCTTCCTTCTACTGAGGTATCATTGTTGATTTTGATGCCCTGTCATCCCACTGGCAAGTCTGTCACTCTTGTACAATCCTTGCCCAATTGAGGTAGGAGGCAAGAGTCAAACAGTAATGCGGTTCATAATAGCAAATTTCTGGGGATTGCACAGACACCCATCGTTAGTCAGAGGAAGAGTACCTGACACACAATGGAACATTAGACAACAAACTGAGCGAGCTACTTCACGGGAATGCAGAGGTCTGGATGAGCCTCTGGAGATGCTGCTAGCTGGTGATAGTGTTATTTGGCCACAAGTAAGCCACAGAGGATTCCATTTAGCATGATATCATAAAAGTATGGCTCGATGATGTGCAATGAGGTAAAAAACACAAACGAGAAAATTCCGATGATGGATTCCTGGAAGAAGGGAAATTTACAATGGGATGGCGGCAGTGCCGTATATCATGGTTGAAGCTACGGGTCTAGGATTTAGGAGACAGGAGGGTAGACATTAAAATAATTAATTAAGCAGCTACTTGAAAATAAAAAAAAGAAAAATCCTATCTCGAGTGCAGAATGTATCATCAGGAAAAGTAATTGCAGTGTTTATGTCATGCAAGCATGTGAAACAATCATCCAAGCTCTAACTCAGCACATTTTGAAATTCATTTTCATATTCACGTCCTGTCTTCTAGAAAGTCGCATCTGTGTATGCTAACCGGAAGTAATTAGTAAGTAGAAAGCGAAGTAACCTTGGTAAAGAGACCACATATTAACTAAGCATGAAGATGTTTAGAAGATCCTGGTGATTTCATAATCCATCACAAAGCATAGCAATATTCCTTCTGTTCTGATTGTCTTTAAATTAAAAGTCTAATAATAGTTTAAACAGAAATGCTTATGTGCCTATGAAGACAAGTATTCATCAACACAAGTGTATCGAAATAGAAACAAGAAATCTGCCAGAAGACATTTTGCCAGGTAAACCCCTGTTCATCCTTCAAAGTCCAAGTGGCAACCATGGCAACTCCTCAAAGCTGTCTCCTGGGTTGTTTAATGAGACTCATCTCCTCCTCCTTTAGGTCCTCTGCATTTGTTTACTGTACTCTTTCCAACGATCTGCTGCACTCACTCACATTGCCATCTGCCTGCCTGCACTATGAACACCTTGAGGGAGGAGAGATTCGTGGTTCTCCCTTCAAACCCTTCCACCTGATCAGCTCTCAGCCTATATTCATGAACAGTACGAAATCTTCTTCCTAAAACTCCCTGCTTTGCTAGGCTTTGGGGTAGACGTCTGTAACTCAGAAACTAAGAAGAAGGGAATATGAGTTCAAGGCTAGCCAGTGTTCATTGTGAGACCCTGTTTCAAGCAACAACAACAATAAGAAAAGAGTATTGGTTTTTACAAACCCTATACTTTCAGCACTAGAGACGCTAGGAAACTGGGTTGCAGTGACTCATTGATCTGGGCGACTGTGTCAGAATCACTTGCCTTCCACAAGAAAGGAGAGAACGAATTATTCTTACTCACCCCGACTTACTAGAGAGCCAGGAAAAACAAAAAAACAAAAACCCTCATAATCATCTCGCCAGGATCCAAAATTAATTTAGAGGCTTTGAATTATTTTCTTTTTCTCTACTAGAAAAATATCTTAGGCCTCCAGAGAAAAGCTATGACTACAGCATGTAGCTTTTTGTTTTGTTTTGTTTGTTGCTTTTCTTCTTTTTAACTTGTCTTCTGTGAGATTATATTCCAGTATAATGGGAAAGAAAATCCGTAAGAAATGGGTAAGGAACTTTGGGAAACTGTCACCAAGCTCAATAAGTTGTTTTTTGTTTGTTTGTTTATTTGTTTTTAACACATTGGCCCATTTTCACTCTATTTGGTTTTTTGTTTTTGTTTTGTTTTGTTTTTTTTATTTTTTGTGTATTTAAAAGGTTAATTTTTTTTCATTCTGCATACCAACCACAGTTCCCCCTCCCCTCCCCTTCTCTCACTGTGCCCCCCCCCCTTTCCCTCTCCACCTCCATCTACTCTTCAGTAAGGCTAAGGCCTCCCATGGGGAGCCAACAAAGTCTGGCATATCAAGCAGAGGCAGAACCAAGCCCCACCCCCACCCCGTGCATTATGCATCGAAGCTGAGCAAGGTATCCCCCTCCACAGAAAATGAGCTCCTTAAGGTCAGTTCATTCACCAGGGATAAATCCTGGACCCACTGTAAGTGGCCGCACAGACTGCCCAAGCCTCAAAACTGTCATCTACATTCAAAGGGCCTGGGCCTCCCCATCATGATCCTGCCCCTGCCCTGCTCATGCAATCCCTCCTGCTTTTCTTCAACTGAACTCCAGGAACTCTGTCTAGTGTTTAGATGTGGATCTCTGAATTTGCCTCCATCAGTCACTGGGTGAAAGTTCCACAATGACAACTAGGGTGGTCATCAATCTGATTACAGAAGAAGGCCAGTTCAGGCACCCTCTCCACTACTGCTAGGGGTCCTAGCGGGGGTCATCCCTGTGTATTCTTGGGAATTTCCCTAGCACCAGATTTCTGCCTAACCCCATAATGGCTCCCTCTATCCAAATTTCTCTTTCCTTGGTCACTCTCTCTGACCCTCCCCCAACTCAACCACCCTGTTTCCTCATGTTCTCCTCCCCACTGCCCTTCACTCCTCCCTCCCCTCCATGTGGATCAATGGAATTGAAGACCCTGAAATTAATCCACGTGCCTATGAACACCTGGTTTTTGACAAAGAAGCCAAAATGGTACAATAGAAAAAGAATGCATCTTCAACAAGTGGTGCTGCCATAACTGGACGTTGACGTGTAGAAGAATGCAAATAGATCCATATCTATTGCCATGCACAAAACTAAAATCCAAGTGGATCAAAGACCTCAACATAAATCCAGTTACAATGAACCTGATAGAAGAGAAATTAAACCTAATAGAAGAGAAAGTAGGGAGAAGTCTTGAATGCAATGGCACAGGAGACTACTTCCTAAATATAATACCAGTAGCACAAACAATGAGAATAACAATAAATGGGACCTCCTGAAATTAAGACGCAAAGGACATGGTCAATGAGACAAACTGGCAGCCTACAGATTGGGAAAAGATCTTCACCAACCCCACATCTGACAGAGGGCTTATCTCCAAAATATGTATAGAACTCAAGAAACTAGGCATCAAAATGCCAAATAATCCAATTGAAAAATGGGGTACAGATATAAACGGGGAATTCTCAACAGAAGAAACTCAAATGACTGGAAGACATTTAAGGAATTGCTCTACACCCTTAGCCATCAGGGAAATACAAATGAAAAGGACTCTGTGATAGACCTGACACTGATCAGGATGGCTAAAATCAAAAACACAGATGACAGCTTATGATGGAGAGGATGTGGGGCAAGGGGAACAGTCTTCCATTACTGGTTGGAAGGCAGAGTTACACAGTCACTTTGTATCACGGTAAGGAAGGTTTTTGTTGTTGTTTTGGTTTGGTTTAGTTTTTTTTTTTTTCCCCTCCCCTTCGCTTTGGGTATAAAAGTGCTATGTAAAATAAAATTCCAGGTATCTGGAATATTTACTGAGAGCCCTCCTGACTCCATCTTCTACCTTTTGTCTCTTTTCTCTTAATCCTCCCTCCCCCTTTCAGGCACTTTCGAACAGGCCAGCAGGTTTCAGACACAACCTAGATGGCCCTCACCTAGGAAATGGATAAAGAAAATGTGGTACATTTACACAATGGAATATTACTCTTCAGTAGAAAAATGATGACATCTTGAAATTTGAAGGCAAATGGATAGAACTAGGAAAAACCATCCTGGGTGAGGAAACCCAGACCCAGAAAGACAAACACAAAATGTACTCACTCTTAAGTGAATATTGGACTTAAAGAAAAGGGTAACCAGGTTACAGTACATAACCATACCAGAGAAGCCTAAGAGATACATGCCTGGAAGCCCATGGGAAGGGGAAGGATAAGAACTCCATTTTGATTCTTACATTGTGCCCAAAAGGAAATATTGCCACTGTTCAAACACCAAAGCTGAAGTTGATAAAGGCAAGTGACCGACTCCATGGTTATTATCAGAGACAGGACTAGATTCCAGATCTTCAAATTGACCTTTTTCGACGCACAAGGCTGTGGTTTCCATAAA
This sequence comes from Cricetiscus sungorus, assembly GCA_030556225.1. Taxonomy (NCBI): domain Eukaryota; kingdom Metazoa; phylum Chordata; class Mammalia; order Rodentia; family Cricetidae; genus Cricetiscus; species Cricetiscus sungorus. The sequence goes on along the minus strand of JANBXA010000366.1, from coordinate 32,400,528 downwards.
CATTGTCTTCATGAATGCACAGGTGACAACTTTAGAAATTGCCTGTTAGTGCAAGTATAGAGCGAGGATATTTCAGCTCTAGTTGGCATCTGTTTTAACCAGAGAAAAGTTGGTTCTCGTTTTCTCAGGTCTTGGTAGAGGTCACTTTTTATGGCATCTGCACCAGTTACTTTTCTCCTAGCTTGAACAAAATGCCTGACATACAGGACCTCGAGAAGGAAACAGGGTTTTAGCAGTCTCAGCTGACAGTGTGGGAAGGACATGGCAGGGCAGAGCCATTCACATGGAGTGAGGGGAAGAATCAAAATGCTGTGGCCCAGAACAAGAGTGCCCTAGTGACCTTCATCCTGTAAGTCAGCCAGCCCTGTCTCTGCTTTCTACCTTTGCTCTCCTAACCATGCCACCATATTGTAAATCCATCAAGGAGTTTATCTATTTTAGGTCAAAGTTCTCTCCTTTTCTAATCATCTCTGAAATCATCAGCATGGACATTCCATTAACATGCTATAGTAAGCTCTTAGACAACTGAATTAGTCACCAGAGCATCCTTGCTGGGCGGTGATCTAGCACAGCACTCCCCAATATCCTCTTCCTAACCTGCTCTTAGTTCTTCTTAGGATGTCTTACTTCTTATAAAACACTGGTGCTGGGGGGGGGGGATAGGAGTATTCCTTTAATCCCAGCACTCAGGAGGTAGAGGCAGGCAGATCTCTGTGGGTTCAAAGCCAGCCTGGTCTACACAGAGCTAGTTCCAGGACAGTCAGGGCTATTTATTATACAGAGAAACCCTGTCTTGGAAAAAAGAAAGAAAGGAAACAAAAGGAAATAAAAGGAAGAGAAAGGGAAGGAAAAATGAGTAGTGACTATTTTATGTCTATTATGTTTTATGTCATTAATTCTGACTGAGCTATGTGTATCTACACATTTGACAAAACATTAGTCTAGAGGTAAGACAGTAAAACAGATTGCTCTGTCTACTGAGGATGGCCTCACTTAATCAACTGAACATCAGTATCTGAATAGAGCCAAAGCCAATGGAAGAGGGAATTACTGCCAGCTGCCTAGATGCCCTAGGACATCAGTTCTTCTTGCCTTGAGTTTTCTGGGTGCTGATCTAGAATTGATGCCATAAACCCCCACCTTTCCGATTTGAACTACAGCTGCACCGTTCTTGTCTCCTGAGTGCCCAGGTTGCTGACAGCCTCCTTGATTCTGTGAGCCAATCCTTATAAATTTCTTTCTTTACAAATGTCTTTTCAAAAACCAACATCAATCTCAGATAGCAAGTGTTCTTCCCACTTCCTAGAAAGTGAATAACTAGAGAGGGTAGAAATTCTGTCTACTTCCCATACACTGAGAAAATGGAAAGTCTAAATTCAAAGGTAGGACTAACTTCAACACCTGAGCTGCTTAACCAAATGTACTTCAAATATTATCACAAAAGAAAAAAAAATAGAAAACCAGAGAGAGGCAGATAGAGACAGAGAGAGATGGAAGGAGTGAAAGAAGCAAAGATGGAAAGATCGACAAGCTGTGGATATATAAACGCAACACGAAATCAAATCCATAGGCATTTGTACTACAGTCGACCTGCATTGCATAACCCCACAATCTCTTTCAGGAATGTGAAGCCCAGTCACTGCACCACAGCCCGGAAAACAGTTCAGCTGCCACTCAGAGTTCTGAATCATAGCAGTAACTGACAGTCCTGTAAACATCACAGTCATCACATTGCTCCTCTGCTCCTAGGGCCTGGGAGAAGACAGCTGCTTCCATATTTAAAGAGCTGTCAACTTGGAAAAGGGATTAGAAGTTTCTGTATGCACACAGGAGTCTATGGGTGACAGATTTCAACTCAATTACAGACAGGCTGTCTGATTGGGGAGCAGCAATATCTCTGATAACTAAAGCAGATGAGCTAGGCATGGTGATGCATAGCTGTAGCCACAGAGCTTGAGAAACTGAGGCGGGAGTTTTCCCATCAGTTAAAAGCCAGCCTGGAATACATGGTAAAACCACGTCTTAAAAAAATCTTTTTATAGAAACTGGGCATTGGTGGCACACGCCTTTAATCCCAGCATTCAGGAGGCAGAGGCAGGCAAATCTCTGTGAGTTTGAAGTCAGCCTGGTCCACTGATCTAGTTCCAGGATAAAGTCCAAAACAATACAGAGAGAATCCCTGTCTCAAAAAGCAACAAAAATATAGAAAAGAAAACAGACAGAACAAGTGAGGAGCCTCAAACACCTTCTCTGTGGCCTAACTACCTGGTTGTTCGATAACTGCCAACACTAAATCCCAAGATAACTGCTCCCCCTCCCCTGCCCACAAAACTGAGCTAAACTATTGATGTGCTTTTCAAAGCTTTACTGAACTCTTCAGTATTGCGTTCTTGTTTCATGTTTACCCATTCACTTTTTACACACACACACACACACACACACACACACACACACACACACGAGACAGGACAGAAATGGAAACACAATTTCCTTCAGAGCCTAATATGAACCAGACATGGGCAGGCATGATGGCACTGATGTTCTCTGCAGCCCGCCATGCTAATAGTGAGTGGTGTGCTCATTTGTAAAACAAGTAAGGTGGAGCTTAGAGCATTAAGACTGCACAAGTAGGAAGCACAGAGGGATGACATTTCAAGGGCTAGTTGTCGCCAAGCCGGGCATGCTAGCTAAGCCATACTGGCACCAGTAACAAAGACAGTGAGAAAGAAGACTATTAAATTTTAAGAAGAAAACTACCTGTGCAGTAGTGCTCCTGTTGATTCTCTCAGAATTCAGGCTGGAAAGCTGTTCATCATCTGATGTCTTGCTGGGCTTGGCTACTCAGACTTAAGGAAGTATAAAAAACGTTTACTGCCTTTGATTGACCCACTGGCTTTGCTTTTGCTCTGGTTTTCTGCAACAAGTTGTGGAAGCACAGAGGGCAACAAGGCTGAAATGACAGGAGAGCCTTTCTGGCCCACATTTGTTGCACTAGGTTGGTGTCCTCTGCCTGCGTATATGCCTGCAGGCCAGAAGAGGGCGCCAGACCTCATTACAGATGGTTGTGAGCCATCACGTGGTTGCTGGGAATTGAACTTAGGACCTCTGGAAGAGCAGCCAGTGCCCTTAACTGCTGAGCCATCTCTCCAGCCCCTACTCTCCTGGCCTTTTAAAATTATCTTCCCATAAGATCTTCCAGACACGGTTTTGTCTAATTGCCTCCTCACGAAATGCTGATGTCATGTCCTGTATATCTGTTTGTAATCTAAGCTACACACATAAAAGGAATAAAAAAATTTTCAGCCTCTACCTCCCCCACCAAAAAAAATCAGTTTTGCTTGCTGAAGATGCATGTGTTTTGCACTGTTTTGCAAAGAAAACGTCACTCTCCTGAAGCCAGGAGCATCTAAGTGGGTAACTTACACCTTATAGGAGTGTGTGTGTATGTATATGTATATGTATATGTATATGTATATGTATATGTATATGTATATGTATATGTATATGTATATGTATATGTATATGTATATGTATATGTATATGTATATGTATATGTATATGTATATGTATATGTATATGTATATGTATATGTATATGTATATGTATATATATATATGGGAGATGTTATTCTGTAAATATGTTTCTCATACTGGTTAATGAATAAAGCACTGTTGGGCCAATGGGAAAGCAAGATAGGCGGGGCTAGGAGACAAGGAGGAAAGAGGAAGTAGTGAGGAGGAGTCAGCATGGAGAGTCTGGAGAGAGCAGATGTGGGCCACCACTCCCCGGTAAGATGAGCCACATGGAAATACTTAGATAAGTAGAAATGGGTTAATCATTAAGACAGAGCTAGCCAATAAACAATAATAGTAACTGGCCAACAGCCTTATATCAAATACAGAGTCTCTGCATATTATTTGGGGCTGGTGCGCTGGCGGGACCAGGCGACCTGTGGGCTGATGGAAAACTTACACGCTACAGCAAGGAAAAGTGGCTAACGTGGTAAAAGAAGCATTTACTTAAGAGGTCATATTTGTGAGAAAATACAGACAATCATAGAATACAGCTTTCTGTAGTGAATCGTGTGTGTGTGTGTGTGTGTGTGTGTGTGTGTGTGTGTGTGTGTGTGTGTGTTCCCAAGTCCATTCTGAGGCCATTTATTTCAGTTAGTTGGATTTATTTATTTATTCGTTCATTTGTCTATTTATTTTAGATAAGAGTCTCATGTAACCCACTCCAGCCTTGAACTCATTATATAGATAAGGACAGTCTTGAACTTCTAATCATCCTATCTCTGAAGTGCCGGGATTACAGGCATGGTTCCCATGCCCAGTTTTACGCGGTGCTGAGGCCTGAACCCTGGGCTTTGTGCTCTCCAAGGCAAGCCCTCTACCCAATGAGCTGCATCCGCAGCTCCTTTTCAGTTCATCTTGAACCAATCTCTGTATATCTTGATGTGGCCAATCAGATTCTCGCGTCTCCTTGCTCCCGGCACCAGATTCAGGAATGATCAGATGGACTGAGTAGATCATCGCAACTCTTCTTGAGACAAGTAGGGCTGAAGGTGTAGTTCAATGACAAAGTGCTTGCCAAGTGTGCATGAGTCCCTGTGTCTGATTCTCAGTAATAGAATGAATGAATGAATGGATGGATGAATGAATGAATGAATCCCACATCATCCGGGACTTCTCCCATATGACATCAGAATGCTCTGCTACCATGTAACTTTTTTGGAGCATCCGCAGGCCCTTTGTTGTTTCCTGGGGAAGCTTGCCTAAGGACAAAGCTATCCTGGGGAAAAACTAAGTCTGATGAGGAAGAGAGAGCAACTAATGCTGGCCTGAGACCCCAGGTGTGCCAATGCCTGCACCACAGGCATGCACTGCACTGCGACACTTCAGTCCATAACTGACCATATATGCAACGTTGGCCCCATATCTGTAATGGTGCAGGAACGTTCCTGTCACCTGGTGAGATCACGACCACCAGAATGTGAGTGCAATGCACTGACCATCTGAACATGGAGGCTTTCTGTCCCTCCAGGTCCCACGGCCACTTGAGTCCCAAATAAGCACACAAAGACTTACATTATTAAACCGGTGGCCGATGGCGAGGGCTTCTTACTGGATAGCTCTCTCTTAATTAATCTATGCATTGCCATGAGGCTGTGGCTTACCCGGTAATGCCCCTGCATGTTACTCCTTTGGCAGCATGGCATATCTACTCTTGCTGCTTCGCTCTGCCTTCCTCTTTCCTCTTGTAGCCCCACCTATCTTCCTGCCTGACTCTTCTGGCTATTGGCCAAGCAGTGTTTTATTCATCAACCAATAAGAGAAACATATACATAGGACACCCCCCCCCATCAATCATCTGTTTGTGAGGATGCTGGTGGAAGCAAACCTACTGAATGACCAGTCTTACAAAATACAGCACATGCATTAAGAAGTCAGCACAATATTTGAAAACATTGACAAATGACTATGTTAGTGGCTTGTGTTTACTGCTAAATATATCAATTACTGAAAGTGTATTCTTCCTATTCATGTAAGTTTACTTAAAACAGGATCATTCTAGTCGCTGCCTCGTATGTCTCCTGTTAACTGCACTCATCAATTGCATCAGGAACCAGGCTGAGTAACAGTCCTATGCCTCCAAAACTTGTATCAGCAGCAGTGGAGAAACAACCCAAAGGGTAAAGCATTGCCATACAAGCAAGAGAACCTGAGTTTGGATCCCTAAAACCCAAGTAAAGGTAGACAGCACACATCTGTTCTCCCAGCTCTCATAAACCAAGAGACAGAGACAGAATGATCCATGGAAACTCACTGTTCACTTAACCTGGCATACACAGACATGAACAAGAAACCCTGTCTCAAACAATGAGAAAAAGTGGCACATGGAGCTGCTCTCTACATGTAAGCTGTGAAGGATATGCTCACACATATGCACACACACACAGACACACACACACTGTAGAAACATACACACATGCAAAGATATTTAAGAGCTGTGTGAGTATACTTATAATGATAAAAAAAAGCAATGAAATTGCCCATTGACAAATTTCTGAAGTGTTTGCTGTTGCTTGGTGTCTAAACTCCAATACCGCACTTCTGACCAGCACAAAACGTTCCCCCGCACTTGTAGGAGTGGAGTCAGGATTTAACCAGCATTTGCCTAAAAACTCTCCTATATCCCTGTATCTTAACTGTTCTTCTGACCCCAATCTAAAATCCCAGATAGTCCCACTGTTTCCAAGATGAATCCACAATCTTAAATTTGTGATTCCTGGAAAACGAGTGGGACAGGTGATAAATTTTTAAATCAGTCCCTTGGTTATGAGTTAAGAATCATAAAGGTGTCAAAAGTGATAAGAAGAAGTGAAAACATGTAAGAGTTTTGGTGACTCAGCACTCAGAAGACAGAAGCTCTTGGATCTCAGAGTTCAAAGCCAACCTGGTCTACAAAGCAAGTTTCAGAAAGTCCAGGGCCATACGGAACTCTGTCGAAGAAGGAGGAGGAGGAGAAGGGGTAGGAGGAGAGGGAGAAGAAAGGGAGAGGGAGAGGGAGAGGGAGAGGGAGAGGGAGAGGGAGAGGGAGAGGGAGAGGGAGAGGGAGAGGGAGAGGGAGAGGGAGAGGGAGAGGGAGAGAGGGAGAGGGAGAGGGAGAGGGAGAGGGAGAGGGAGAGGAGAAAGAGGAGGAAAAGGAGGAGGAGAAAACATGCCTTGAGAAGCATCATAAGACCTAGCTACACACAAACATGATTCTCATGCATAACTCAGAGCTGACTCCTCATGGAGAGAAGCCATTCGCTGTCTTTGTTGAGCTGCACTGAGTGATGCAAGCTCTATGAGGGTAGACATCTACCAACCATGTTCATCAGTTAACCCCAGTAGATGACTCAGTGCTTGCCCCTATACAGGATAAATACCAGATCTTGTCTGTGCAGTCACTGTCAAATTAACATAAAAGATAGGCCTCTTAGTCATGTAAGAAACATTTATAATTTCAGCACTGGGGAGTTAGAGGCAGAAAGGTCAGGAGTTCAAGACCAGCCTCAGCAAGTTTGAGAATAGCCTCGAGTGTGTGAGACTTTGTCAGAAATAGATGGATGGAGATGGATAGATTAATGATAGATAGATAGATAGATAGATAGATAGATAGATAGATAGATAGATAGATCTATAAATATATTTTCTAGTATTTGGAGGGTCTTGTTGATTTTATTATTATATTTATTTGAGTTTTCTTTTAAACAAGACATTTCACTATGTAGATCAGGTTGCCTCAACCTCATCCTCCCTGTGTGTTGGAATTATAGGCTTGTACTGCCATGCTCAGCTTCAAGTATTCTAATATTAATAATAATGTTTAAATAGTACTCACTATGTTCTAAGTACTTACATTAATTCATTCAATCTTCACAACTAACACAGGAGTTCTCATGTTTTAGATAGAAAAGAAAAGACAAATGTGAACATAGATGAAAGGGAATCTTCTGCAGATTCAAAAAATAAGATTACATCCTAAGCAGTTCTGATTGGAAATAGCAGGAGAGAGTAAATGTCCTCAGAAATGGAACCAATTTAGTGAAGGACTCAGACCCAACACATCTGAAAGTTTTAAACACTCTGAGGCAAGACTCAGCAACGGCATTCTAAAGAGGTCAAGTTAGGAAATAGTTGACTCTTTGCCGGCCATATGATCTCTTCTGGAACACTCGAAGCTGATGCTGTTGGAACACAGCCATACACAATATATCAGAAATGAACAAAGCCGTGCTCCAACAAAACATTATTTAAAAAATAGCAGAGTATTGTTATTTTGGAAAGAAGAACAAACCCATCTCATGTTTTTAGAATTCTTTTTTCCTTAGAAAATCAGAGCTCTATTGTGTGGAGGAAAATTAATACAAATTTAAGAAGAAAAGAAAATGAGACGTCTAGTCCCTGATCTCCAGTTGTCTTGCTAGAGCAGAGAAAACAAAGAGAAAGGGGAGGGCTGTCTAAAAATACTGTATGAAAGCACCTGACCTCACCTGATGCCAGAAGCTCAGCAGCGTCAAGCCCATTAGTACATGGGTAGGGAATACACAGGCTTGGTGGGTTTCATTGGGGGGGGGGAATGCAGAAAAGAAAGAAACCCTAGGCTTCTTTTCCTATCTGGCCCATAATCTTTTCCAATCTGGTTCTGCATTCTTATGCAAAATGCCAAAAATAACTAGAGAAAGCTGTCTGGACAGCCATGGGGAAATAACCATTCGTGTCAATGTGCCAATGCTATGCTCAAAGGCAAATACCACTTTTGTTTGCAAGCTGGTTTTTGAGTATTGAAGAAACATGCACAGTGTATTAAAAATAAGTAACTATTTCTCAGCATAGAAGTTTCAGCTAAACATTCGAGCTCCTTGCACTTAAGTTAAAATTTTGAAATATGTAAAATGATTGTTTCTGAGCTACACTCCGTACAAATGGTCATACTGGAAGATTGTAGATTGTAGGGAAAACAAAAAAACAACATAGTTCAATGTGAATTGTGGGACTATCTCATCCTGGGTGGGGTGTGTGCTAAATCTTGGGAGGAACTCTGGGTGGTTAGTGGCCTCCACTCACATTTCTCATCCTGCAAGCCCAGATGGCCCGCACTGTTCCTACCTGAAGCACAGGGACCTCTGGGGTCTCTGGCATCCATTCCATACCCAGCCGGAATTCATAAGACAATTCTTTCCTATAGTCTGCCTTCGTAGAGTCCTCATAGCCCCTGCACACTGATAAATAACCCCATCCTTGCCCCTCCAAGTCTCCTGGGGGTCATCATAGCCCCCACAGAGGTCCTGATCACTATAATTCACCTGCCTGATCAGGATTGTGGAAAGGCCCTCGTGAATATATCTGCCTTGGGGACTGTCCAATCCTCAAAGGCTTTGAATGTTTCTCAGAACATATACCCGTATCGCCTAAATTTTTCATTATTATCTTCTTTGTTTTTTATCCCTGTCCCTCAGTCCTGGCTTTTGGAAGAGCAAGAGGAAGGTGCTTATGGCAAAGAATAGAAATGGTAGGGCTCTTTAGTAATAGACAGCTAAAACTAATAAATTCTGAAGCCACATGAGTCCATAGATTTTTATCTCAAATATCTTCAAAGCATAAACAGGCAAAGAATACTAATTCAAATATTAACTGAGAACTTACCCCCTAAGTCCTAATCACCCAGGGCACACCGCACTCCCCACCCCTGCCCACCGAAGTCCCAGAGACCTGGGGGCAGCCTCCCCACATACTAAAACATCAAGCACAAAATTTGCAGCCATGGGAGCCTGGGCCCCACCAGCACTGGAGGAGGAGTGACAACCTAAGCCACAGGCCCCATCTACACCAACTGGAGGAAGAGAGACCCCCCTGAATCACAGGTCCCACCTGCACCCACTGAAGAAAGAGATGGGTAGATGACACATTCAACAACATAAAGAGTATCATGACACCACCAGAGACTAGGGGTTCTACACTAGCAAGACCTGAACATCTTCTCAAATATTAACTGAGAACTTCAAAAAAAATGCCACATTAAAATGCTAATGAATGTACTTTAACAAAAAGAAACAGAAACACGTAAGTCAGAAACTGATGTATTCAGAGTCCAGGATGTCACTTATAGTAATAAGACATGTGCTAGGAATGTGCAAAGCCCTGGGTGGGTTCAATTCCCAGAGCTGTCCCCACCCCACCCCATAAAAACAATTAAGGAGAAGAAAGAGTTTGGTTCCTTAGACCAAGTAAGTCTGGAAGGAAGGAAGCTTTTTCATTGCCCCTTTGACTCTTAATATTGAAGCACATCGATATTTTCCATACTCAAGTTCCCTATGTTAAAAATGAATGACAGGGCATAGTGAATTGTGAAGAAAAGCACTGAGCCAACCTCTGCTCATCCGAGGCAAGCCCTCTGCCCCCTGCTGCATCCTGACCCTCTGCCTTTCTGTTCCAGCTCTTTATTTTCCGACCATGACTCACTGTATTACCCAAGTTTGCCTTTTCCTAATGATGAGCCTTGAGCTTGCAGTCCTCCTGCCTCAGCTTCCAAAGTGTCTGGAGTTGCTGATCTGTGAAATCAGGCCTGGTTCCCAGATCTTTTTGAATCTATATTTCTAGGCCATATGCTAAAAGCAAATATCAAACTTTAGTTAACACACCATGTGTCTATCTACTCTGCCTGTTTTGTAGTATCTAAAATGATTTCTATGGTTGCATATATAAATAGGAAAAGTTAGGATACTGAGACTCATGTTTCTCACTTGCAAGTTATAGGCCCCCCCCCAAAAAAAAAGCAGGCTTAAATGAGCTCAGTTAAATTGGCATGAGATAAAATACAAGACATAACAAAACAAAGGAGGAACCATAGTTTGTAGACAGGAAACAGCGTGGAACCCTGCAAGCATTATGAAGAATTATTGCAGGGTCTGAATAGATGGCTCATTGGCTGCTCTTCCAGAGGTCACCCTGAGTTCAATTCCCAACAACCACATGGTGACTCACAACCATCTATAGTGGGACCTGATGCCCTCTTCTGGCAGAAAGATTTATGTGCCGATGGAGCACTCGTACGTAAAAGAAATAAATGCCTTAAACAAACAAACAAACAAAAAAAACGGAATTGTTGAGATATGCTAAAGCTATCAACTATTGTAGACTTTGTTAAGTTTCATATGCACATTAAATCTTAACACAATCATAAGAATGAAAACTTTCTGGGTCAGTAGAAGAGTAAAACAAATATAAAGAGAACAGAAGCCATAAATAGAGGGAAAAACATGAAAAATATAAAGTAATACAAAGCAGAGAAGTAAGCGATAAGTCACAAATTATCAGTAATTTCAACAAATTTAAGTGAACACAGTTATAAATAAATATAACAACAATAAGATAGAATATTTGAATGTCACTCAAACTTCTCCATAAGATTACTCAGTATAAACCTGGGAATACAAATATACAAGCAAGAATGAATTGTTTTGTGAATACTACACCCAATAAAGAGGGTATAACTACATTCATCTTAGACACTGAGTCTTTGAGACAAATATTGAATGACTAGTAATAAAAAGGATCATTATAAATAACAAAAGTAAATTTTCCCTGGGAAATACAGCTCTCATTTGTATGTCACCAGCAGTCCAAGAATTTAAAATAGCCAGTTTCAAATAGAAGTGGACAACCATTAGTGAGGGAAATTAAAACACATTTTTCTCAAGGACATGTGGAATGAATCTAACCATTGGCCATATTTAAGTAGTAAAATATCTCAACAATTTTTTAAAAATATCCCTGCATACCACATTCTCTGAACATAGTGCAATAAAGTCAGACACTGATAATAATGTTTAAGATCACCACATGTTAAAGATTAATAAGTAATTTAAAGTAAGTCATAGATTAAAGACAACCTAGTGGAAATTATAAAGTATTAATGCTACACATCGAAATATGGGATGCAGTATGAGCAATATTTGGGTAGTTTTAAAAATACACAGCACAGTGGAGGAGGATCGCCGATGAGTGGAAAAGACAATTTACTATGGACTCCTGGCTGCTATAACTATCCACAGGGGAAGTCCCTAACGTGAAGAAGCAACAGGCACAGCAAGGAATATAGCAGGACAGTGTTGACATGTATGCCTGCTTAGTTGTAGAAAGGTGACGGGAAGAACCTCCAACCAAATGCTGACAGCCATTTGGAAGGTGAAAAGAAAAGAGCCAACGGCTCTCTGATGGTCCCAAAACTGTGTATGTTTTGTTTGTACAATTAAGCCAGCCATGTCCCGAAGTGAGTGAACACTTAAATACCTAACCTTCTGGTGAAGTTGGCTTGCTTCCATTTCCTTTGTCCACAGCCTTGACTCTGGGCTTTGCTGGATCCTTTCTTTTCTCTAAATCTTTAACTAGGAAACAAAAAAGACAGAAACATGTGGTATTAATGTCTAAAAAAGAAGAAAAAAAAAAGAAAAAGAAATGTGGGACATTACACAATGGAGTATTATTACTCAGCTGTTAGAAACAATGAATGACATCATGAAATTTGCTGGCAAACAGATGGAACAAGAAAAGCTCATCCTAAGTGATCCAGGTAACCCAGACCCAGAAAGACTAAAGAATTCACTCATCAGTGAATATTAGCCATAAAGGAAAGGATATAACTATACTACAATCTACAGACCCAGAGAAGTTGAGTAACAAAGAGGACTCGAGGGGGAATGCATGGATCTCTCTGGGAAGGGGAAAAAGAATAAGCATCTCCTGGACTGGGAGAGAGATGTGGATTGGATTAGGTAGGGGGAGAATGGAGGGAAGGTACCGGGAGAGACAACTGGGATCTGGGAGCATCTCTTGGATGAGCTAGAAACTTAGAGCAATGGAAACTCCCAGGAATCTATGAGGGCGACCCTACCTAAGACGCCTAGCATCTGGTGATATAGAGACCCTACCTAAGACTCCTAGCATTCGGAGATATAGAGACCCTACCTAAGACTCCTAGCATTCGGAGATATAGAGACCCTACCTAAGACTCCTAGCCTCTGGTGATATAAAGACCCTACCTAAGACTCCTAGCATTCGGAGATATAGAGACCCTACCTAAGACTCCTAGCTTCTGGTGATATAAAGACCCTACCTAAGACTCCTAGCATCTGGTGATATAGAGACCCTACCTAAGACTCCTAGCATCTGGTGATATAGAGACCCTACCTAAGACTTCTAGCATCTGGTGATATAAAGTCTAAACTGGCCATTCCCTGTGCCCAGGCAAGACTTCAGTTGGAGGGATTGGGGGACACCAAACCCCAGCCACAAATCCTTAGACCACAACATGGTCTGCTTTCAGATGTACTGGGGTGAAAATACCAAAAAATTATGAGAGTGATCAACCAATAACTGACCCAGCTTAAGACCCGTACCATGAGGGGGAGCTAACCCCTGAGGGCCAGGATCCAGAAGCAGGGTAACCCAGAGACCTAGAATAAAACCAAACATGACTGGCAGAAAGTAAAATAAAATAAAATGTCAATGAAGTAATTCCTAATGGTATCCTGCTATACTCATAGATTGGTCAGGGGCTGTCTCTGGCTCTATTGCCTGCTTTGGGGACCCATTCCTCCTATCAGATTGCCTCATCCAGCTTTAATAAAAGAGGAGGGGCCCAGTCTCACTGAAACTTGATATACTATAGCTAGCTGATATCCATGGGAGGCCCACCCTTATCTGAAGAGAAACAAAACAGGAGGAATGGATGAGGGGGTGGAGGTGAAGGGGGGGCTGGAAGGTAAGGAGGAAGAGAAACTTTGGTTGAGATGTAAAAACAAAGAAATAAATATTCAATTTGTTTAACTAAAACCCCTGCAAAACCAAAAAGTATGGATAGACATTAGTACCATTGTATAAATTTCTTTCCAAATACTGGGCATAATATTTTCATCAACCTAGTCATGGTATATGAAAAGTACTTCAGGCTTAAGTCAAGTGTGCACCATGGATAAATGGATCCAATAAACTTAATACTTCAAAACAGCGTAACACTGATTGGATGATCCCATCCTCATACATAAAGGAATGAAAGACCAAGATGCTAAAACATAGCTTATAAAATAGGTAAGTGCTGCCCTTGGCTTCTTGTCTCTGGACTCAATGTATGAATTTAGCATCCATTCTATAAGGATAGTAACTGGATATTCTTATTAGTCATTGCTATAATCTTCAAAAGAAGGTAGAGAACCCCATAATATTTTCCTCCCAAGCTTAAAAAAATACTTCTCTAACATTTTCTCCACAGGTATAAGCACTGGTAAAGTGTCCATGCTCCTGCAAGCAACTTCTCGCCCATGATCTTGTAAGCAACCCTAATGAAACCCATTGGGTTGTCAAATAACAAAGAAAAGTAGAAGAAGACATCAAAGTAGAAAGGAAGAGAGTCAGTGGGCATGGGGTGGGACATTCAAAGGTAATGGAAAGTGAATATGATAAAAATTGTGAATATGTATGAAAATGTCATAATGAAACTCATTATGTATAACTAATCCTTACTAATAATAATGACAAAAATAGTTTTGACAGCTAGATGGTAGTGCTTGTCACTTTAATGAGGCAATATTCAGAAGCTAAAACTACCCCTGCATCTTTGGCACACTCATGGCCACCTGCATCATTGGCTTAATTTCCCACTGTATCCTACGCTTGACACTCTGCAGCCACCTGCCTGCCAGTGCTTGGCTTCTAAAGTTTCCAAAGATTTCAAGGACATCACCAAGTGTCCAATTTCTGTACATACAGAGTTCCCTGAGAAAATGCAAAAGGAACCAGTGACAAGATATGTCATTTAATTGTTTTATCTACTTGAAAGAAGAGAGCAGGCATATTGGTAGGTCAGCTCCATAGGGGAGATGATGACTTCCCCAACTAATTCTATCTTTAAAATCCTCCTTGTCTTTCTGATACCAAGAGATTTAATTCCCAGCTAGGAATAATAGTTAAGATTTTAAGATTCTTTAATCTTACTAGGTTCAATAATCAAATATTCTATTCACCTTTAGACCCCATTCTCTGATTTCTTAATCAGAATCCTGCCTCTTTAAAAATCTTCTTTCTGTTTTTGCAGAACTATAATTGCAACTTTTTTCCTATTCCACGATCCTATCTTTCATATTCTTATCTTTGGATTCTTTTTCTCCTTCCATTCCTGAAACATGACCTTATACTAAAGTTGCCTTGCATCTCTTGACACTCTGCCTATAAATAATTTTATCATCCAACAATTTAAAATCTCATTCTTTATGGATTATTTCCAAATCTACATCTTTCACCCCACCCACACTTGGACTATGACCCAGGCCACTCACATTTTCTAAAATAAAATTCATCTGTCGTCAGTTTAATATGAGGAAAAAACTGTGTTAAGAAATGCTAAAGGTGTAAAGAAATCTGGGAAATAATGAGAATAATTTCTGCTCCTGGAAAGGGAACACGTCTATGCCACTATTGTGATGGGCAGACTGATTCAAGCAGGAGAAAAGTTGGTGGCTTGGAAATGTTCCAGAACAGGTCACAGCACCAGCTTATGTTTGAATTTTGAAAAACAAGTCTCAGTGGAGAGGGGGAAAGTGAGAGAAAGGGGAACAGGGCAGAGATGATAAAGGCACCACAACAAAGCAGTATCATAATATAAATTTACCAGCACAAAGTCCAAAAATATTATATATATATATTCAAAAAGAATCCAAATCTCCCAAGACTTTGTCATGACCTCCATTTTCCAACATGTAACCATGGAAGTTTCCAAGGCAAGGAGACCAGGCTACATTTAGCCCCAATGAAAAAGGGAGCAAGAATATCAGCGAAAAGGGAAAAGAAGGCCTTGCAAAAAAATGTATTCCTACAGGAGCAGAACAAATCCCCTCCCCACCCCCTAACCCGTATCTCACCCCCAACAGTAACAGCTAAATCATGAAATGCATGCCTAGTGTTTGTCTGCAAGAAGGCTGGCAGACCACAGGGTCTCTGGCCCACAGAGAAAAACAAGTGGGAAAAAGCCAGCTTTCCTTCACGTGCTTGGAGGACGAAGTTACCAAGAAAGTTCCATGGACCTGGGTTTCCTCCGCTGCTCAGCTGGAGACATTGTTGAAATTATCACTCACAAGCTTTCACACTCAAAAGAAATGGACTGCTCCTTCCCCCTGTTATTTCCTGTTTCTCATCGACCTTAAGAGTCATCATTTCCGATATTTGTGTAACAATTTAGGAGACAGAGACTGGAGGGCCAACGCGAGGGGAGGCAGGAGTGGCTTAAACTGAAAACCTGCAAAGCTCTTGATAGCAATTGGACAGTGGAGGAACCACAAACAGTGTAACATGGCATCTGTACCCCAGGGACAGGTAGACTCACAAAAAACTTCATCTCAAAAGCCTCCCTCATTCATGCAGTATTCTAAGCCCACACCCCCAGGTGGTACTTAAAAATTATCAACACATACTTCTGAACTGGCCTTGAGCCGGCTTGCTTTCTTTGTCCTTGTTGTAGGCAATAAGCTGAACTGTGTAATTCTGCTCCTGCAGAAGGCCTTGAATGATTGCTTTTGTTGCAGTGTTCTGCAGATTCAGCTGGTTGATTTTCCCCCCTGTAATAAACCAGAAAGGTAAGTCCATTCAAAGCTGTATGAAACTTCATGCTCTGAGAACTTTTATCAGCCCACAATTCAAGAGTCTTAAAAGGCAAAGACATTAACATGTTTTTTTTTTTTTAATTCACAATGCACGACACACTTTGACAGGGATCAGATGGTAACACCACTTGAAATACACATATCTAATGTTATGACAAGACACGAGATTGGACCTTGGTGGGTGGGTCCAAGCCACAGCGGGCGAGGGGCAAAGCACACCGTGCTGACAGAGCTTATGTGAGGAGTTTTATTAGGGAATGCAAGGGAATGAATGGTGAAAGGATAGGGAGAGAGGGGAGAAAGACAGAGAGGGGAAGGGAGGAGAGGAGAGATGGGAGAAAGGGGAAGGGAGAGAGGGGAAGGGAGACAGAGAGGGGAAGAGGGGAAGAAAAAGATAGGAAAAGATCTGCCTGCCTCTTCAGAGAAACAGCGGGAAGAGAGTGGGAGCTGGCAGAGCTTGTCTCTTAAAGGGAACTTTTGCGCCTGAAAACAGTGTCTTCGGGGTACTGCTTGCCAAGCCAGCAGGGGTGACCCACTCTGCCAGGTCCCCCAAGGGGCGGGGCCAAGGTGTGCCTGGATGCTAACTCCTAACACGTGAGAACACACAGCCTAACCGCAAGGTGATTTTCATCCTCGGGTTCAGCAGGCACGTGCTTTATGCTTTAGATAACAAATGGTTGCCCCTCTCCCCTTTAGATGTTAGATAAGAACCCAGTCACCGGAGACTTTCATCATAGCACTCTGTCATTTTGATTATCTAAGGGACACCCTAGTACAAGATTACAGAGCAGATTCTCAACATCAGATAGTCTTCAAAGAGGAGTGTCTCTTGAAAGTACAGGCGTGGGGGAAAGGACACATAAGCTAACTGAAAGTTATTAGCCATGCTGACATTTTTCCTCTGCTCTCTGGAGTAATACAAAGCATCCGTGAATCATAAACTACTTAATTATCTTAAATCTGGCCGCCAGTGTCTCAAGATGCTGGAGGAAGGACTCACTGCCTGGCTACTTAAAAGTTCGTTTGACTCATTAAAAGAATTGCAAAATCCCCATCAAACTATACTGATATCTAAGGCTTTTTTGAAAATGCTTTTTGTTAAACACTGAATTTCTATGCAAAGCTTCAAAAAAAAAAAAAAACCTTTTTTATTTTTCCCTAGAATTTCTGGCAGTAATTAACAACCTGAAATGAAGGGGACATTAATTCAAAACTTCTATCCCTCTAACAGCCCTCAGGGAGGTATAAATTAATCAAATGTACCATTTTAATTTTAATTAAATCCCAATAAAATTAATATCTAGATCTGAAACGTCTGTTGGTATTATCCATGCTACCTGCTGCTAAAGAACAATACTGAGTTTTCTCTTACCAAAGCCTATTTCCTTAAGTGTTCAAGATGTTACATTTTGTTTCATGAACCTTATCATTTGAAACTCATCTGTTGGGGACTAGTGAAACATCTGGGTCTCTTCCAGAGACCCAGAGATCGATTCCCAGCACCCACATAGTGGCTCCAATCCAGGAGATCTGAGTGTCTTTTTCTGGCATACATAAGCACTATATCCATGTGTGGTACCTTCACACACTCAGGAAAACATACATGCATTTAAAATGTAAATTTTAAGTCTCAGGAAAACCCCATCTACTAAAAAGTGCACAAATAAATATTATATAAGCTATATTTCACACACACACACAAAGTTTTTTAGAAAGCCCTATATATTATAGTCTCTCTTTGGAAGGCATATTATTTTATTAAAGTCTTGACACTTCTATGATAAAATGATATGATAAACTCTGCCTAAGCCCCAATTTATCTGACCATTAACTCATTGTGTTGTGTAACAGCTATTAGCACCCTGCAGAATACTTTGAAGCATTCTTCATGGAAGATTGACATTAAAAAAAAAAAAAACTTGGGGACTGCTGGGTGATGGTGGTACACACCTTTAATCCCAGCACTCAGGAGGCAGAGGCAGATGGATCTCTGTGAGTTCAAGGCCAGCCTGCTCCAGGCCAGCCTCCAAAAGCTACAGAGAAACCCTGTCTCAACACCCCCCCCAAAAAAAAATACAAGGCTTGGACCATGATTCACAGTGCTAAAATGTTCATGAACGTTTTATGGTTAAGTGTATTTATATACTTTCTTATTTGCTGTGTTAAATCAAGTAGATTCTAGTGTATCTAAATGGACTGGTAGGCTTTGACCACTATAATAAAGACAGTAGATGAAGTAAACCCAATATTCATTAAGAAATAATTTAACTCACAAGTTTTATCACTGGAGATATTTACACAAAGGTTGGGCATCTAGCTTTTGCTTGTCTCAGAGGAAACTGGAGGGTATGTTGAGGTTTGGTTCACAAGGCACGTGAGTCAGTTCTAAGATTTGTGATTCCTCAGTGGTGTGTGTTTGGCATGCTTAATAATTTGGTATAATTAACAAGTGATCTCTAAAAGTTAAAGTCCTGATTGACTAAGAATGAACTCTCAATTGCTCAAGTTAATAACTTGGAATGAGTCCATAATGCTTACTGATAGTGACCAAGCTAGAAGCTCAGTGTCTTATCTACCTGTATTTTTTTGAGATTTCCAAATCAAATAATGGGTAAGATCACACCTTTGGGAACACAAAATCAGTTGAGAAATGGTCCTCAACAGAAAGAAGTCCAGCTTTATACCCGTCTTCATCGTCTATTATAATTGTATTTGTAAAGTCATGTATCATAGGTGTCATGGTTAATCATTGTCAAGATACTCGATCACAAAAGAGCAAGGTGAAGAGCAGCTCTGTATATATTTGTGCAGATGTATCTGCAGACAATTAACTGAGCAAGGGGAAAATTAAATATGGACAGCAGCATTCTATGATCTGGGGATCCAGGTCAGAATAAAAGAAGAAAAGAGAGGAAGCAGTTAAGTGGTAACATTGCCTTTCTTTCCACTCTATTTCCAGGTGCGCAGTGAAGCAAACGGTTCTCTTCTGCGCATGCCCACTGCCGTGAAGGGCAAAATAACCGCGGACTCAACCTCTGAAACCGGGAGGCAAAATAAACCTTTTCTCCCTTGAATTGCTGGTGCCGATCATGATGTTACTCGGTAGTGTGTGTGTGTGTGTGTGTGTGTGTGTGTGTGTGTGTGTGTGTGTGTGTGTGTGTGTGTGTGTGTGTGTGTGTGTGTGTGTGTGTGTGTGTGTGAGGTGGGGGTGGTAAGAGAGCTGAGAGACATCCTGAAGAACATTCTCATGGTAACAGTTCCTTAGCAATCACTCTACAGCACTACTGCTCTGTGTGTGTATTGTTCAGGCCTTCACAATCAGTACTTGGCAAACTTCAATTTTACAGGAATTCTTCTGGGATGTTCTCTACAGTTCAGACTGATTCAGAAGTCTGGGGTTGGGATCCCATACTTTGTATTTTACATAAACTTCTGGGAAATGCCACGGGTATGCTCAGGAAGCTGGCATGAGGAAGGTGATAATGTTTCATATTTCTACAGAAGGAGAAACTGAGGCACTCGGATGCTAAACAACATGACCTCACTAGTTGTGAGTAACAGAAGCAGGATTAGAACACAAGAAGTCAAGGGTTGATTCTCTATGTCTCCATGACAACCTTTCAATTCCCCTACATGCCCTGCCTTGAATGACTATCTGTGTAATAAAAATATAAAACATGAGAATGAAAATTTCACCTACAATTTTACATCACACTTTCATGTAATGACAAATAAATTTATTCAATTTGTGTTTTTCCTGATGCAGTTTATTTGCACAATGTCTAGTTGACCTTTATAATTTTGATGTGTGATTGCTAAGTGTCATTTTATAAAGTTCATTAGTTATAACGTATTCAAATAGGCACAACCATTGTACACTCATTATTTATTTATATATTGACACATGGGTGGTAGGATTTTTGATATTCTTATAAATTCTAGCCTAAGGAGAGTCAATCACAGCTGAGCCCCAAATCCAGACTTTGGGGAACATTATTTCCTTGATGAGAGGAGAATTTGTCAAGTTGAAAAGATTAAATTAAACCAAGTCTTTCATGAAATCCCAAAGCAACATTCAGCACATATTTTCAAGCATCCGTGTACAAAAAGCTCATAAAGCCATAGATAATATAGTGGATTATCTTTACCTGAAGCTGGAGCTACGAGCAGTTTGTATCCACCAAATTTTCCTCTTGGAGCTTTCCATGAAATCTGTATGCTGTCCTGGGATATTACATTATATCTTAACCTTGTAGGTGGGGCCACTGAAAAGGAAAACAAAATGGCTTAAACATGAAAACATTTAGGCTTAAATTGAAAAGTCAAAGCAGCATGACCAAACTACTCAAGAGTTCATCAGCCTTGAAAGGTGTCCTTTCTACAGTGTCAGTAGTGAATAAATCCGCGTGCAAAATAAGACAAATGGAAGCATGTGTTTTTCTCCAAAGGGACACCCATGTGTCAGACAGCACAGACCCAAGACGTAGGCTTAGTATTGAGTATCTAGTCTTCTCCAAAAATCAAAGCCAATCTTGCAAACTTATTTCATTATGTGTGAAGGGTGTATTTTCTACTTGGAACGTGAGAACTTCTTTACCTTCCTGGGGCCATTGAAAGTATGACTTTAGGTTTTTCCACTGCAGCAATCAAATGTTTTTGATGATGTAATATTTGAGGAAACTAGTTCAGGTATATTATGGTGATAAAATATTCCTCCTAAAACATTTGAGAGGAGCTGGAGATGTGGCTCAGTGGTTAAGAGAAGGTTCTGCTTTTGAAGATGATCCAAGCTCAGGTCCCACCTGTAACTCCAGCTCCAGGGCATCTGAAGGCATCGTTTGACTTTGACAGGCACTTGCACTCATACACACACACATACACACACACACACACACACACACACACACACACACATATACTCATACATAATTTTAAAATAATAAATATATGAAACATTAGAGACAGTGATCATAAAATAATTCAGGATCAAATGCAAGATATCTGTGTTTTTTAAACTCTTGATCTACTCCTCCAAAGAAGCTAATTTATGCAAATCAGGTATGTTGTACGTGACACTGACTTGGACCAAAGTATTTAATCTTTTGAAACTTCACAAAGTGTTTAGATTTCTTTACTTTCAGACTAGGTTTCAGAACCCTCTATAAATGCCCCAGGGTTTAGCATGGGCAATTTTAGTATATAATATCCAAACAAAATTTATTAGCTAAATATCAGAACTCATTATTAACTTTGTGCCCAGCCTTTCTTTTTCTTTCTTTATTAATGATATAATTTTAAAATTTTACATGTCAATCTCCCTCCCTCCCTCTTACCCTCTTTTCCCTGTGACATGCTCCCTGGCCACCCTTCCATCCCATCCCCCCACTTCCATTCCACATGAAGGGCTATGCTATCCAGGTGGGGTCATGTAAATCTAGTCATTTGAAGTAGGGACTAGGACTTCTCTCCTGTCTCTAGGTTAGGGGAGTATCCCTCCATGGGAGATGTGTCTGCAAGGTCCTTTTGTGCATCAGGAATACATCCTGGTTCTACTGTCTGAGGTTCCTTAGACTGCTCAGTCCTTCTAGATGAGACCTATATTCAGGAGGTCTGAATCTGTCCCATGCTGGATTCCCAGCTATCAGTCTGGGGAGCCCATTAGCTCCTCCTTGTTCAGGTCAGCTGTCTTTGTGTGTTTCTGCATCCTGGTCTTATCTTCTCTTTCTGCATCTGGATTCTAGTTCGACTCAGTGTTTAGTTATGGGTGTTTGCTTCTGTTTCCAACAGGTACTAGATGAGGGCTCCATGATGGTAGATAATTTAGTTGATGATCTCAATATCAGGGAAGGGCATTTATGGTAGCCTTTCCACCATGGTTGCTCAAATTGTTAGTTGGAGTCTGTCTTGTAGGTCTCTAAACCTTTCTTTAGGTTCAGTTTTCTCTTCAGACCAATAATGTCTCCCTCTTTTATGTTCTCTCTCTCTCTCTCTCTCTCTCTCTCTCTCTCTCTCTCTCTCTCTCTCTCTCTCTCTCTCTCTCTCTCTCTCTCTCCTGTCTTCTATTCCTACCCTGACTCAGTCTTCCTAGTTGCACGCGCTTTCTTCTCTTCCCCTTCTCTTTCTCCTAGCTCTCTCTCCATTCACTGCCCCCCCACTTCCCATGTGCTCTGAGGGACTTGTCCCTTCCCCCTTTTGTGAGGGAACATAGATGCCCCTCAACTGAAGAATGGATAAAGAAGATGTGGCACATCTACACAATGGAATACTACTCGGCAGAAAAAAAAAAATAATGGAATCTTGAAATTCGCAGGCAAGTGGATGGAACTTGAAGAAACCATCCTGAATGAGGTAACCCAGTCACAAAAAGAACATGGTATGTGCTTGCTCATATATGGATTTTAGACCTAGAGCAAAGGATCACCAGCCTATAATTCACACTACCAGAGGAACTAGGATACAAGGTGTATTCTAAGAGATTCATGTATGGTACAGCCTTTTTTTCTTACTTTGGGACCCAGGGTTGGGGAAGGAGACAGAAATTCATAATAGCCATGAGGCCTAATATGAGCTCAGACATTAGCTTGATTCCAAGTTCTGTCACTGCTCTGCTAAACAGCCTGAATCCAATGTTAACTTCTTCCAAAGCCAGTTTCCTTACGTTTAGAAACAGCGATATTTTCTACAAAGCCTAGATTGTAACTCTAAATATATTGACACACTACAACAGATGGCCAATAAAAATGTCTTCCCCTTCCTCTTCCTTTAGCTAATGATGGAGCTTCCTCATTTAAATCCCCACAAAAATCTGACAACTGTCTGACTTTAGGATAGAGGAACCAAGGAGAAGCTGCTGAAAACCTTGTTCAAATTCACACACTGGGAAAGGACAGTCTCTGGCCCAAGCCAATCACCCTGCTCTGAGCTGGATTCACAGTGAATTTACTACTTGTCCTAGTTATATTTTTGTTGACGACACAAGCTAAAGTCTTTTGGGAAGGAAAGACTCTCAATTGAAAAAAATTCCTCCATAAGACTGACCTATAGAAAGTTCTATCAGGCATTTTCTTGAACAATGACTGATGTGGGAGGGCCCAACTTTCCAGCCCTAGGCTGGTGGTCCTGAGCTCTGCAAGAAAGCAGGCTGAGCAAGACATGAGGAGCAAACCAGTAAGCTCATTCCTCCGCAGCTTCTGCATCAGCTCCTGCCTCCAGGTTCCTGCCTTGGGTACCTGTCCTGACTTCCCACAATGATGGAGGTATGACCTGAGAGTTTTAAGGTGAAATGAGCCCTTTCCTCCCCAAGTTGCCTGCTGGTCATGGTGTTTGTCACAGCAATAGAAACCCAAACCGAGGCACTATTCAACTACCCAGGCATGTGAAATCAGTGAGCCCTATAGAACACATCTCAAGAATAAAACCTCTTTAGGCTTATCCTTAACCATGTATAAGTAGAGAGAGCCATTTACAGCACAACAAAAATGTTAGTTTTATAGTTTCAACTTGATACAATGGGGAAAAAAAAGTTTTGTGGTTAATGGGGAAATAAATTTTATCATGAGAACAACTGTTTTAGTTGCCAGCATTTTCAAGAACAAAGAAAGTACTTTTCTAAGTCTTCAACTCAGGAACAAGATTCTGTGTGGGGTTGCACTTTTATTACCTGTGGGAAACATCACAAATATGAATGAAAAGTTTGAAAGGGCATTTCTGAGTTCAATCAAATCCGTGGGGTTGCATTTATCACTTTCACATCAATGCACTGGTGAGGAAAACCTGACCTACCTGGAAGTAAAAAAGGACTGCAAGCAGATGGGGGTTTTGAGCTGAGCCATTTCTAAGGGGTTCAGTGGACTCTACTAGCAAACACCTCAAGGAGAGCAAAGGCACTAACGCACTCAGGATTGCCAGGCTAGACAGTAGACATCCGTAGAAGATTTCCTGCATACCCAGGCCGCTATTCTTTGAATGCTGTGTGAGTTCATGGCCCTCGGCATCTCTTTAGACAACAGCTAACTTTCTAAGCTGCCCACAGAAAACAATGGAAGCGGCATGGGCTCTGCTATTGATGAAATGCAGATGGTCACCCAGAACCCAAAGCTGAGCGTCCTGTCTTCCATTGACCTCCTCAAGGAAACACAGTGTGAGGCAAGCGGCACCATGAAGTCCTGCAAAGGTCACCTCTTTAACTTAACTTACAAATAGATCATATGACCACCATCCCAACACAGCAGTGAAAAGCCAGGTCACATCTAGCGCCAACAGAAGCATAAATATTCTGACAATCACTAAAACAAACATCCTTGGATAGGCACGAAGCACACATTTTTGCCTTTGGGGAGAGATACAGTGCAAGGAATACATGCTAATTGAGAAACATTTCTAGATTTCAAAGTCAGCTCCCTTCCACCCCCACCCCTGCCTTTGGAAGGCACTGGGACTTGAGCCAAAGCAAGGGCAAACAAGACTGACGGAAACACTATAAAGAGGCATAGAAAAATAATTGCTCTTATCTCACACAACAAGAATCTATGTGGGGGTTTGCCCCCCCTCTGCAAACACAAAAGATGTGTTTCTATTTCATATATGCTGTCCTTAACTTCCAGTAAATGCTTGAGCGAGCTTCACTAAAAAGTTCATCTGTGTCACTGCAAACACTAAGCTTCTCAAAAAGACAAAATCAAGTGTAAAGTTTTGTTTGGGGCACACACTGGGAGCCCAGAGGAAGCCATCAAGCTCTTCCACGGTGACATGAGATAAAGCTCAACAGAAAAGACTTGTGTGTGCACGCACTTTACCCCAAAGGCTTCTCTTACTGAAGCTTGTCACTAACAGCACAGGGGGCTTTGTCTTGCTGTGTTGCACTGTGCTTTGTTTGAAGGGAACAGTTTGGCAATCTTTCCATAGGAGGAAAGACATTTTTATATTATTCCATTATCTATCTGCTCATTCAATGGATAATTTTCTGCTATTTCCTCTCTTCCGCCTTACAGGATTCCTCTCTCTCTCTCTTCCTTTCTCTCTCTCTCTCTCTCTCTCTCTCTCTCTCTCTCTCTCTCTCTCTCTCTCTCTCTCTCGTCTCTCTATGTGCACATGTGTGTGCGTGTGTGTGTGTGTGTGTGTGTGTGTGTGTGTGTGTGTGTGTGTGTGTGTATGTGTATTACCTCTCTATATTTACTCCCCTCTTTTTCAATTCAGTTGCAATATGCTGTTTTGACAAATGGTTTATGTAAAGATTTATGTCTAATGAGATATTTTCATCAATTGCTTCTAACCTGTATTTTTAAATACCTGTTTATTTAAATTAAAAACTATCTTATTAAATATACCAATCTCTCCCTCCCGTCCTCCCATGCCCCTCCCAACCCCCATCCTACCTCCCATCCACTCCTCAGGGAGGGTGAGGCCTCCCATAAGAGATCATCAAAGTCTGACCCAACGTTTGTGGCAGGACCTAGGCCCTCCCCTGTGTATCTAAGCTGAGAGTATCCCTCTATGTGGAATGGGCTCCCAAAGTCCATTTGTACACTAGGGATAAATACTGGTTCCGCTGCCAGAGGCCCCATAGACTGCCCAGGCCTCCTGACACCCATGTTCAGGGAGTCTGGGTCAGTCTTATGCAGGTTCCCCAGCTGTCAGACTGGGGTCCATGAACTTCCACTTGCTCAGGTGAGTTGTTTCTGTGGGCTTCCCCAGCATGGTCTAACACTGTATTTTAGGCTGGGATGCAGCCTGAGATATTTTGGGTGTGGCAATGCCCAGGACCATATCCCCTTTCCCTTACGTTAACAAAACTCTGGTTTTTTTGTTTTTTGTTTTTTTTTTTTGTTTTTTTTTCACAGAAGGCCATCACCCCTCCCACTTCACAAAGATAAACTATCAATCAGCCTTCCCAGGCTTAGAAAGGCAAGAACACCAGAAGCCAGGCTAAGCAGGCCTCTGCCAAGAATCCAGAGCTCTGGTGATGAAAGGAAGGACAGTAGCTGGGCTTTTTCGTCTCAGCATTATGCTTGATAGGAAAAGGTAGCTTCAACATTTCTCTTTTCCAAGCTTGAGAATTTAACTTCCATTTTGAGTAAATGAGCTACTATGTTATCTACTAGTAAATACATTTTTAATTGGCCAAAGAAAAATTAAATTTTTGGCAATCAAAAATCTCTTCTGATAGAGATGTTTCTCTTTGAAACATAGATTAGAGGCAGGCATGGCTGCACATGAATGAATTCCAAGCCCTTGGGAGGCTAAGGTGGGTGAATTATGGGTTCTAGGCCAACCTGGACCACATAGCAAAATCATGTCTCAAAAACATAATTTATGATGCTAGATTGATGAGATAACATGACTTTTATTCTTTTAAAAAACTTAAAGAGTGAAGAAGTATTTTGGCTGTTTTATTTTAAATATCTGAAAAAAACATTAGTTTTTTAATGTCATCTATTGTTTTTTATTAAATGTATTGCCCATCACTATTGTCTTATGTACAGGGAGAAATAAATTTTGAAGGACATTTCACTGTGGGACATGCTAGTAGCTCTTTTTAATGTCTTTTATAATACAATATGTTATAATTTTATGATCCATTATAAAGTTGTTAAAGACAGCAGTAAGTTAAATGTTTTCAACTCCCAAATGTGCGAGACTACACACAACAGAAAAATGTATTTGCTCATGAGATAATGAGGGGAATCTCCATGAAGTTATTTCAAGCCTCCATGAGAAGTCTTCCATTTAATATGTCTTGAAGGGTTTGTTTTGTTTTGTTTTTGAGGTAGTG
The DNA here is from genome assembly GCA_030556225.1 of Cricetiscus sungorus. Classification (NCBI taxonomy): domain Eukaryota; kingdom Metazoa; phylum Chordata; class Mammalia; order Rodentia; family Cricetidae; genus Cricetiscus; species Cricetiscus sungorus. The sequence continues at coordinate 32,373,559 of JANBXA010000366.1, read as the reverse complement.
TCTTATGTAGCTCATACTGGGCTTGAACTCACCGGAGGTGAAGATTATGAATTCTTAATCCTCCTGCCTCTATGTACCCTCCAATAATCCTTTTAATATAAACTATATCAGTTCCCTATTATTGCTGTAAGCTTTATACATGCAGTAGCTGAAAATAACAAGCAGGGAATACGGATGGCACCATGTCGAGCCTTGCCTTGGAGTTTCAGTGGTAGTTACTTTATCTCCATGAGTCTTTCTTTATCCATCCTAAGCAAATATTGCTAGAAACCAATGCATGTTTGCTGTGAGAGTCTGACAAAATGTGGGTGCTACGCCTCTATATCACAAGGTGAGCACACATCCTAATTCCCATTTGCATATAACTCATTTATGAGGGCTGGAAGTCAGGAGATGAACATGTTCATGGTACAGGGACTATTTCTCCTGTTTTCAGTTTTGTTCAAAGCAAGTCTCACAATGTCTATATGGCTTTTCAGAATCATCAAAAAATGGCCAACTCATAGGAGCTCACTACAATATAGCTCACAAAAATATAAAATTAATATAGTAAGGTGATTTGCATGTTTTTCTTTTTTTTTTTTCCTTGCTCAAACTGAGCGATATCATGGTGAAAATAAGATAAGCTTTCTGGAAGTTCTCACTGATGTTCAGACACCGAGCCAGAGAGATCGAAAGTTTTCAAAGTTGGCTTTCTTAGCGTGCAGCCACAATCTTCCATCCTTCACTTGCAGGCACTGTAGTTCCCTGACACGTCTTAATGTTTCACTGACCTCCTCCTCGTCTTCATCTTCATCCTCTTTCTACACTGGACACTTTCCATCAGCCGTTTTTCTTCTATTGAACTCTCGTCTGAGAGTGTTCTTTGGGCTTCACCGCCACCCTTCCATGGAGCTGTCCCTCTCTAACCACACCTGTAGGGCCCCGAAGTTCTCTAGTCCTAACTGTAAAATCAAGTACAAACTCTCCTGTCCTAAACTGTTTCCTATAAACTCCACCAACTGCCTCCAGCCCCATCTGTATGTCTGCCCAAACCCTGAAGCCCCACAGCCTTGGGCTGAACTCAGTATCTTGAACTTAAAATTCCTCTTTCTCTATTAATCTGTTCAACAAATGCCTTCTAACATTCAAACCTTCTCTTGTAACAGAGACTCAGAACACTGCTTTTAGTGAGATTCAGCAACAAAAACAATTGGAGTACAAACATACAGAAACAGGACAACTCGGGGATGAAGTCAAATGTCCCATCTACTCAGGTCTTCGTCAAGGAGCTTTAGGATGGCCTCTGACATTCCCTGACTTCTACCTGCCTTTACACTTAATCAGGAAACACATCCCTGGCTCTTCTACCTCTGATTCCTACAGCCACACTTTTATCTGCAGCCACCTGCTTCAGATACCAACGCCCAGTTTGTGAACAATTTGATATTTTAGCAGCCAGACCACCTTACTTAGGCCTCTGCCTGAAACGCATATGAGTCACAAGAACAGGTGTGTTGCTATCAATATGACCATCACTACAGAATAAAATTATTTGAAAATTAGCAACAGTACACACGTCCATTTGGTTTCCAGCTTTCTCTTTTTGTCAAGGCCCCATGGGATCATCTGTTAGTACTCCTGTCTACACTGGCCAGTAGACTTCTTGATGAGAAAAAGACAAGTCTGAGCTCTTGCACCACAGACACACAAAATGTGCGCCTTCGCTACTCATTTGAAACAGAATCTGGCTGACAAGGTGGATCCGGTATGCACCCTGGAGGGCATTGTGTAGAGATGTCTACAACCAGTTAGTTACTCCACTCCATAAATGAAGGCTCTAAATTAATCAAGACTGGGGTGGCGCTGCTGAACATTTTAGTGTTCATTCCTAAGGACCTGTACCTTGCTTGAATCATGGAGTTCAGGGGCATTTTGCCTCTGAAAACATTCGCATATGTATAAGGCAAGCAGAATCTGTCTCCTTAACTGCTTACTACGTGTTCAGTGAAGTTGTCAAAAAATACGGCAATCAGTCCCAGGTGCACAACAGCTATTTGAACTTGTGAAGAGTCAAGTTCTGCGCCTTTTGAAACAGGTGTGCCTCGCTTTGAAGAAGCAGGGCACGGTGGTGGATGCATTTGATTTCTACAGCCCTCAGCTGCAGATATGAGACGTTAACATCCCTAAAAACCGCTTCATCACATTCGTATTTTTTCTCTAGGGTTGATTGTTTCATCAGCACCAGTTAAGCTACTGCAGGTTCATGCACTTGTCTAGCTATAGTGGTGTTTATACTGTGTGTGATGTGCACTGACATCATAGATAGCACAATTCTATGTAACAGGCCAGACAGTGGATACATTTGGCTTTGAAGAGCCATAGTCTCTTGCATGACTGGTATCTTCTGCTGTTCTAGCATAAAAGCATCCACTCATAATATGTAAGCAAATGTGCACATAATAAAAGTTTATCCAGCTCAGGAGGCAGAGGCAGGCGGATCTCTGTTAGTTCAAGACCAGCCTCTTCTATAGAGCTAGTTCCAGAACAGGCTCCAAAAGCTAATCAGAGAAACCCTGTCTCAAAAAAAAAAAAAAAAAAAAAACAAAAACAAAGTTTATCCAAACAGACAGTGGGCCAGATAGAGCCTGTGGATGTTAGTTTGTCAACTAGACTTATAAGAAAGAGGGTTTTTTAAAAAGTATTGATCTTGCTAATACAAAGAGTAAATTTCACAGACTCTTTTTCTAAAAGGCCAAAATAAAGTCTCATGTTAGTGGCAACTTCTACTAGACTCTTAATAATCTGTTTGTCTGTTTGGTTTTTGTTTGTCAAGACAGGGTTTCTCTGTGTAGCTTTGGAACCTATCCTGGAACTCGGTTCAGTAGACCAGGCTGGTCTTGAACTCACAGAGATCTGCCTGTCTCTGCCTCCCAAGTGCTGGGATTAAAGGCATATGCCACCACTGCTCAGCCAACCCTTAACAATCTTAAACTGTGCTCAGTTTTTAAAAAAGGACTAAAAAAAAATTAAGCAAGCTTGAATTGATACAAACATATTATCAGTCCCAGGTATGACAGCATACAACTTTAAGCCTTACTCAGGAGACAGAGGAAAGTGGGTATCTGTAAGTTCTAGGCCAGTATGGTCTATGTAGGGAGTTCTAGGCCATCCAAGGCTACACAGGGAGACTGGGCTTCCAAAAATAAAATAAGGTTTTTATTTATTATAGACTCTACGAAAAATGGAAGAAAATGACACACACACACACACACACACACACACACACACACGCGCGCTATTGCTATTTATCAACAGAGCTGATCTAGGAACATGCAGCCTTGATCTTCACAGACTAAACACTGATGGCCTTTCAGCTGCCTCTTTTTAATCAGCTCCTACAAAGCAGCTATGCCCACTTTCTGATGACACGGTAACCCTGTAAATGGTGTGCTCCGTTGCTACACTGCAAACAGCTGCTAGGATGAATAGAAGCTAATGGATTTTTTTTCCTGGAGACACAGTTATACCAACAAAAGATTGTGAGGATGAAGACCCAAAAGGCTGGAATCCCAGGATTTGCAATTACCTTGACCCCGGACGATGGTGCAGATATAAGCAACTTCCAAAAAAGCCAGAATCAGCCAGTACCGCATCGTGCGCTGAAAAATCTTCATCTTAGGATGTGCCTTTTACATGAGGTGCAACAGCTTCCTGGAAACAGAGAGAGGACGAAAGATGACTATATGTTGTCATCCAGGAGAAGCAAGAGGACCACTGTGGCTTAGAACCGTCAGGAAGTAATTCATTCCCACAGTATTGGTTATTTCATTCTCAAGCACAAATCAACAGAAGAAAGCTCTTTCCTCTGCAAAATTCTGTATTTTAGACAATGGGGAGAGTTGGGTGTGGTGGCATAAACCTTTAATTCCAGGGCTTAGGAGGCAAAGGCAAACATGTCTCTATAGGTTCAAGGATAGCCTGGTCTACAAAGTGAGTTCCAGACCAGACAGTCTACATAGTGAGACCCTGTCTCCAAACAAACAAAAAGACATTAATATTAAGACCCAGAGGTGATGATGGGTGACTCCAAGAGAATAATGTGTTCCAGACACAACATACTAATGCACATATGAACTCCCAGAGAATATGGCAACATGGACAAGCACTGCGTAAGTTCAAGCCGGGTGGATCCCAGCTCTCAGAGGAGCCAGTGGACACTGAGTCCTACCATTCCCAAGAAGCTATCTGTAATTAATACCTGCTGTCAATCAGTTTTCTCCAATGGAGTTTCAGGGCAGGCCCCATGCCCAGGAGAAGTTGGCCAACACACAAAAAGAGACCCCAAATTGATATTCTTGTAAACTTTGTACTTCATATTGCTTCAGTGTCTTTTGTCTTATCAGTCTTGTGCTTGTTTATTTTGATTTTTGTTTTTGTGGTGGTGGTGGTGGTGTGTGTGTGTGTGTTTCTATATGTGTGTGTATGTTTCTGTGTGTGTCTGTGTGTGTGTTTCTGTATGTGTGAGTATGTGTGTGTCTGTGTGTGTTTCTGTGTGTGTGTGTGTGTGTGCATTGTGTGTGTGTGGCTTTTGTTTTGCTTTTGTACAGTTTTATTTTGTAAAGACAGAAAAACAAAGTTTGATGGGGAGGATCTGGGATGAATTGGGAGAAGGGAAAACATGATTAAAATATATTTTATGAACAAAAACTTTTTTCAATAAAGCAAAACATTTTTAGAGAGAGGTGGAGACATTAGAATGGATGTTCAGGCTGCACTGTAAGTCACTTCTCTAAGGATGTATTAATTTGCATAGTCTGCCTGACATGGTGTCTTTTCCAATCACGTGGCCCTCCTGTACCAATCACACCAAAGCTAAAACCTCGCCTGTCGCCTTACATTACCTACAAATGAGTACTACCTTTGCATGGGTGATCAAAGAGAACTTGCTAGTATGATGTCACTGATGATGCCACTGCTCAATTTTCCCCTCATGGGTTGAACAGGCTCCAGTCCATTGATCTTTCCTCTCAGCTTCTTGTTCTAATATCTGTGAATCTGAAACTCTTCCAGATATCCTTCTTTGAAAGTTAGTGAAAGATGAGGTACACGAATAGTGAGAAAGGAAGAAAGCAGGAAAAAATGGCAGAAAAACAGCGAGAAGGAAGAGAGGAAGGGGAGAAAGGAACTATACTTGGTATTAACATAAAAGGCCAGTCTATTGACCACAGTTCTATTTTTAAATCACTACATTGGAGAAATCCTGAGCTCTTTCCTTAGAGACTAGGGCAACATTCGTGGAGCCATTGGTAAGGTGTCCATGCTCACATAAATAACCCTCACCTTTGCTCCTGTTAGTAGTCATAATTAAACTCATTGGTTAAATATTCACAAGATGTGAACTAATTAGTCACAAGAAGGTGACTAATTGAGTAGAGGGAGAAGGACAATTAGAGCGGGGTTGGGATAATAGGGCATAATGGGGATGGAAATATGATTGAAAGAGGTACAATTATGAAAATGTCACAACAAAATCTTTTATATATATATTTTAAATGTGCTTTTAAAACCTGTAAGAAATGTCTCAAAGTCCTTCTACTACTGCATCTTCAGTCATCTACTTTTCATTTATTCCCTCCTCTGTTTATTATATAACAGCAAAGGCAACTTAGCAATACATAGGGTATGTATAACATACACATAAATACAGCCAGGCAGTGGTGGCACACACCTTTAATCCCAGCACTCGGGAAGAGGAAGAGGCAGGATGATCTCCATGAGTTTGAGGCCAGCCTGGTCTACAGAGTGAGCTCCAGGACAGGTTCACACGGAGACACCCTGTCTTGAAACCACCCCCACCAAAAGATACATATAAATACAGTGTGTAAAATAAACTTGCCAGGTTTAAAGCACACACACACACACACACACACACACACACACACACACACACACACACACACACACACACACACACACAGAGCAGGGTGATAATGAAAACTCTTTACATTGACTTTGTCAAGCTTAATCAAACTTCAGGGAGTCAGATGACAGGCAATTCATTGCCAATATATTTAAACACAATATAATTCCTGATGTATTACAATCCCTGGTGCGCAAAGAGGTATAATTACAACAGAACTCAACTCAAGGTACATGTCATTTTTCCCCAAGAAGATGGGTTCTGGAGATGGGCTACCTGTATTAGCTGAAGGGCCTAGGGAAGTGGCCAGGTCTCCATCATACAGATAGCATAGAGGTCATTTGTGTTATTGCCACCTCTGGTCCTGCTTGTGGGAGCATAAGGAAGCCCCTGGATGTGTCACTTAGATTACTAGCCACCTCCAGCCCCAGTCGTAGGAGATTGATATGGCCTGGCCCATATAACACAGATCGCCAGGCTGTTAATCACCTCCAGTTCTCAGCTTTCTCGATGCAAGAAAAGGTTGTACATCCATTCCTTCTCAAGGACAATTCTGCATGCCTAACATTCCTGGTTTCCCTGGAGATTAGTGGGCACAAGGACCTTCATGCTCCCAACAACATATAATACCCAAATATCATTCACTATTTATCTAAAACTAAACTTTATCTGGCTTCCCTGCATTTTACTGGAAATTTTTATTTGAAAAGAATGGAAGAGGAAAACAAGCAGAAAATGTTGTGCCTGTCCCTTCGTATTTAGTGACAACAGTGACTTTGACTCAGCATTAATGAATCAGTGATCAAAGGAAGAAATTGACTGAGTTTTGTGGTTCAGCACATAATCACATTGACTTTTAAGACAAGATTCTCTGAAGTGCATAGGTTTCCCAATTCTAAAGGCTAGGTAGAATTTTCCCCACGCGTCACTACACTTTATTCATCATAATACGTATCACCCTTTCTGGATGTGAAAAATATCCTAAAAGCTCTATCTCATCTAAACTCCCTTGACTCTCAAAGCAGCTATTGGAGTAGCCACGATTTGAACACTGGACACAATGAGCCACAGAGAATATCTGAGTAGCAGGGTTTGTGAGGCCGGGGCTGAGGAGTTTACGCAGGTCTGAACAGATGAGGCACGGTGTCTTATGACGACACGTATCACACTTCATATCAGTGTGCTTATTCCTTAAAATATCTCTCCTTGCTGATCCTATTTCCTAGCTACACTTCTGATTTGGTGATAAAATATCCTGACCAAGAGCAGCTTAGGGAGGAAGGGTTTATTTGGCTTACAGTTCCAGGGTACAAGCCATCCTTTGGAGGGAGGTCTAGGCAGGAACTTTCCTCATCTAAGAGCAGGGAGAAGAGGATGCTCTCCTGCAGCCTGTTGGCGCTCATCTAGCTTTCTCCTCCTCCATTCAGGACCACTGCCTAGAGAACACCGATGCCCACAACAGGCTAGATCTTCCAATACCCCATTAGCAGTCAAGATGTCCCCCAACAGATGGGGACCTATGTGGTCCCTCCACTGAAGCTCTCTTCTCAGGTGGTGCCAAGTTGTAGACATAAGCTCCCACCGCTAATCAAGGAGCTATCTGCAACTGACACCATTGGCAATGGAAAATCAGTTTTCTCCAGTGGGTATATGGATCACACTCTCAAGGCAGGCCCCAAGTCCAAGAGTAGTTGCCCAACACAAAACAAACTCAATGGTATTTTTGTCAACTTTTTGTCTCATTTTGTTTTGGGCATTTTTTTAAAAATCTTATTGGTCTTTTGTTTGTATTTTCATTTTGTGGGAGTATGCTAGTATTTATTTTGTTTGTTTCGAAAGAGAGAGAGAAAAAAGGGGATGGTCTGGGAGGAACTGGAATAGGAGAAAAACACCAAAATATATTATATGAAAATATTTTTTCAATAAAAGTAAATAAATAAAAATCAGGATTTTAAGTACAAAAAAATAAATAAATAAAAATAGACATCGCAGATCCCCAAAATGATGTTTTCACTATAAGAAATTATGATAATATAAACTATTTGCTCTTCTTTCTTTAGTGAAGTGTAAACATTATTTACAATAATAAAAGTCCTTCAGGATCACAGTTTGTCAGGATCACAGTTTGTCAGTATTTGAAAATCTTAGGTTATTTCCGAAGTTCTCAAACATATATAAACACTTTGATAAACATCCTTATTGAGCTGATGGATTTTGGCTGGACGCAAAATATGGAACTGATAGGTAAGACAAGATATATAATTTGCTTTGTTTTTTTGAGGCATCTTAATAGGTCATCCAGGCTGGTTTTGAACTAATAATCTTCCTGCTTCAGGCTCCCAAGTGGTGGGATTGCAGGCATGTGCCGACACACCTCTCTAAGATAAGGGTTTTTTAAATTACACATACAGTATGGACAGTTACACTGATTTCCACTCCCACCAAAGCTAAGTACCATGCTGTATCACTCCTTCCATCACAGAGGTTTCATATAGCCTGATCTAAAAGATAATTGTGATTATGAGTGTGTTTTGAACTTGATTACCATAGCCAGCCGATTAGTTACTTTTGCATAACTATAACCAAAACATCTGACAGAATAACTCAGAGAAAGGAATTTTTTATTTCCGCTAAGTTTCAGAGGTGTCAGTCAACCATTACAGGGAGAGGATGGCAAATCAGAGAAGCTTGATCATGGCAACAAAGACCTAGAAAGGTCCAGGGACCTAAGCACCTAAGCACACACCCCAGTGACCCACTTCCTCCTACCAAGCAGAAAGTCCCGCCATCTCCCAGCCATCTATTTAAAATTTAAACACTCCACTGTATTAAAACCACTGATTAACTCAGAGTCCTTGTGATCTAATTACATCTTGGAAACTCACAGACACACACCAAGGCTGTTTTATGGTCTCCAAGGCATGTCTCAGTACAGTTAAGATTGCCATCTAACAATTAAGGTTGACTAGCTTAGGGACAAGAGAGATGGCTCAGTGATTGTTGATCTTGTAGAGGACCTGGGTTCAGTGATGGAACCCACACAGCGGCTCACAAACATCTGTAAGAAACTCCAGTTCCAAGGCTTTGGATGCCTTCTTCTGACCTCTTTGTGTACACAGTGCACATATATACACACAGGTAAAACGCTCATACTCATAGAACAAAATAATGCCAAAAATTTTTTAAAGGTTGACTATCATTTTAATGTAATATTTGGTATTCTCTGGCTATCTAACTTTTTAAACAAAATCCATGTTTTATGTAGTGGGATATTCACTGTGTGTGCTTCTGTGGCACTGACCACACCCATTGAGGGGTGGAGCCAGGGGCGGAAGTGAGCGTGGAGTTGGTCTAGGAAGGAGGCGGAGAACGGCCCTTTCTGGCGGGACACGGAGAGAGGAGCATACAGTTTTAACTGCTGTGTTCATCTGTCTGTGTTGTGAGTTGTTTCTCCCTTAATAAACATCTATTCGACCTATTTGTTTATCCTGACCCTTATTAAACCACAATATCTGGTGTCAGAAGCGGGATCAGGATTTTCACCGCACCTGGGTTTTACCCAGGTGCCGCAGCAACCCTTCCGCCTCCTTCCGAGACCAAGCTCCACTGCTCACTTCCGCCCCTGGCTCCACCCCTCAATGGGTGTGGTCAGTGCCACAGAAGCAGATGCAGTGAATATCCCACTACAGTTTTATCTATTTTTTTTTTATATATTGTGAGAAATCTTTACAATACTATTTATTTTTACTCGTACCATTTTTCTAGTTCATTTTTTTACCTCTCAATTTTATTTACTGTATTTAGGGTTGGTTCGTTTGTTTCTTTGTTCAATTAAATAATCTAGCCAAATGTTTTTCAGCATGGTGTCCAACGTCACACAGAGGAAATGGCCTATTTCAACCCAAATTTTATTTCTAGTTATCTTAAACTTTTAATTTCGGGTGAGAATGGACTTTCCCATACTGTGATGTGTAATGGGCTGTTTGTAATGCAGAAATACATTGCTTTATAATGATCCAACAGTCTAGACTAATACTACTTTTTCAATCTCCTTTCTTGTGTTAAATATGCTTGTAACTAATGCTTTTTTTTTTTTTCATACTACATAGACTTTGTTTTACCAGTGAAGCTTCAAAATTCCACCTTAATTGTCTTGCTGGTAGTTAGTTGGGATGAGGTATAGTTTGTTTTCATGTATTTTTTTTTTATTGTTGTTGTTGTTATTCTTAGGCAGGAGTGGTGCCACACAGCTGCAATACCAGCCCTTGGGAAGTAGAAATAGAAAGATCAGGAAGAGAGGCTATGTGAGATCCTTCTGCAAAAAATAACCACCCCAGGATGTGGGAGCAGAGATTATCATGGAAAGGGGAGAAAAACGTGGGAGTAGGGTACAAACATGAGCAGAGTGCACGATATTTATGGATGAAACTACAACGAAGCTCCTAATTCCATATACTAACTAAAAAACTAATTAAAAATGGACACTACTTTAAAATGTATTTATGGTGATGTCTTCATAATTGCATGACTCTACTAAAGCTAGACTGTAGTGGCATCTTGCCTTGCAGTGAACTTAGTAGTGGCCGCACACTCTGAGCATGGTTTCAGATGAAGACATGATCCCGATTAAGGAGAGGAGCTGTGAAATTGTACAATTAAAATAAGTGAATGGCATGATATGCAAATTATACCTAAGTATAGTTTTAAAAGAAATTATTGCCAAAACCTTTTGTGACAATTCATTATATTTTTTTCTCCTTGGTCTTTCACTGTATTAAATTATTTTGTAGCACTAATTTGCCATTGCAGTATAGGCCTATGCAAGACAATTATTATTTTTTAAATATCCTGTAGCCCTGGCTTTAAGAGCATTTTGAAGTAGAAATGACAGATCCTGCCACATCCTTGAAAAAGATTTCTCTACATAACACACATAGTGACCCTACATTTGTTCTCTTAGTCATTTACATTCTTGAAAACAAGAGTAGCTGAACTTGCCATCCCTCCAGGTCCTAGGAGACTAGCTAAATGCAAGTCACCTGCTATAAGGTCAATAAACTGCTAAATGTCTTAAGCTTTCAAATGTGGGCATGTTCTCTATCGTAGATGTACATCTGCAAAGGCAAAATTAACACCAAATCAATTAAAGTCACCTGATTGCAACTTATAAACTGACTCATCAGTAACAGTTGCTGTAACTTTTCTTGAAGAGCAAAACTGCTATTTTTTTTAAGTTTTTTTTATAGTGTGTGTGTGTGTGTGTGTGTGTGTGTGTGTGTGTGTGTGTACATGCCACATGTGTGTCACTGCCCCAAAAGCCAGAAGCGGGCATTGGGTTCCCTGGAGCTGAAGTTACAGGTGTTGGGAGAGGCCCCATGTGGGTGCTGGGATCCAAAGTCTGGAAGAGCAGTGAGCACGTGAAAACTCTGAACCAAATCTCTAGCCCCTCTTTAGTGTTGTCTTCATGCAGCAAGAAGTTGACTGTTTTTTTGGTATTTTTTTTTAACCTATGTTTTTACATTCTTTCTTGGGATTCTCACTGTGAAGCCTAGGCTGATCTTGATTGTCTTTCCTCATTCTTCCTAACGCCAGTCACACAGGTGTGAGCCTCTATGTGAGAGGGTTATATTAATGTCTCTAGTGTCTTTACGTGGAGGTCTCTGATATCGGGATGTCTGGATAAAGTCCCTAGGGTAGCAAGACTAGACTAAGAGTTGCCCTTTGTGTTTCCCGGTTTACAAAGCTTGGCAAGAGACTCTGCCGAGTGAGTGTTTAATAGAACACATGTTCCTTATTCAGTCCTAAATGTTTTAAATTGCTCTCTTGATCCTTCTTCCTGGCCTGAGTTCTCTTCTTCTGAAAGATGCTAGCTCAGTCTTTGGAACAGATCTAATCTAGCAAGGCACATAGCAACCAAGCTTTAGGCTAACGAGATAATTTTTCATCAACTCTGGAAATACTTTGTTAAGTGAGAAATAAGGTCTCTAGGAGTCTCAGTCCTCTCCAAGTCTATAATTGCCATAGATAGGAAAGAATTGGTGCAGCCATCACGTAGTAACTATTGACACTAAAGACCTGTGACCACCTTCATGGGGACACCTGGGACAAGGCCTTGTTAGTGGCAGCCACAAATGGTCTCAAGGCTCTGCTGAGTTTTGCTGGATGAGGAATGTCATAGTCACTTGGATCTGATTCAGTACTAACCTAGGGATTTTCTTGCTTTTATGGCTTCTTCCAGACCCTCCAGGGTGGTTCTGCTTTGTGAGTTACTCTGGAGCCTTACAGATGAATGCCTTTTCATCAGTGAACTAAGGATAAGGAGGAGACTTCCTGCTTGCATCACTGTCTCAGAAGAGCTTTAGAGTGGACATCAGCTCCTCCAGTTCCAGGGGAGAGATAGGCTGTGATGTTAAATTGGGGTCCTTGCCCTTTTGAAAATGCAGCTGCGGGAGGCAACTGTTTCTTGCACACTCCCCACAATGAATGCATACTTTGGTGGCCACACAAACGGGATCATTTAATCACATCCTAAAGGCCCTCTGCTCTCTTGAAACAGTGTCATATGCTGCCAGAGTGGCCTCTCTTATGATTACATAACACACAAAAGAAGATCCAGGAGACATCTCAGCTCGCACGGCCACTTGGGAACTAGCCCTTTGCTACTAATTGCTTTATCCAAATTCCCATAACAGTGACTTAGCATCCAAGGCTTTGAAGACTAAACCAGGTCCCCATGAGGCAAGACTTGGGCAGTGATTCACCTCAAGGGTCCCAAGATTCTATCCATCTGTGGGAGCCTCCTGCACTGCACGGAGTTCTGGTGCCAGAATCTAGTCCTGGACCGAATTTGTGCCGTCCACCGGTGCACTGGCTTGCCACAGAACCTTTCAACAGCTGCCAATCAGGCTTCCCCAGCGCAAAGCCCTCTGTGAGGAGCTTCCTTCCAGGCTCACGTATCTTCTTGCACTAGCTTAGTATCCTTTTTACCCTAAGTCTAATTTGTGCGGCCAAATTTTCAAGCTGTGTCAATAACCAAGGTTGGCTTATGGTTTTCTTGAGAAACTCTGGTGTCAAGATGATTCTAGCTTCCTAAGGAAAACTATAAAGTGTCCCATTGTCATCTTTGTCCTGTCCAATGATCTTCTGTCCCTTCCTGATGCCGATTCACGCACAACCTTTTCCCTCCTCTCTTTTTTCTCTTGTTTTAGGTCTAGTTAAATTTTATTCTTCTTGGCTCCCAGTGAAGTTTTTTTCTCCTTCTCCTTCTCCTTCTCCTTCTCCTTCTCCTTCTCCTTCTCCTTCTCCTTCTCCTTCTCCTTCTCCTTCTCCTTCTCCTTCTCCTTCTCCTTCTCCTTCTCCTTCTCCTTCTTCTTCTTCTTCTTCTTCTTCTTCTTCTTCTTGTGTATGGATTTTCATGTTTACTCGCACATTGTCAAATTATCTCAGCTCCACTGTTTCTTTTCCATTGATAAGCACTAAATCAAGGCAGGGCAGTGGTGGCACACGCCTTTAATCCCAGCACTTGAGAGGCAGAAGCAGGAAAATCTCTATGAGTTTGAGGCCAACCTGGTGTACAGTGTGAGTACCAGGAAAAGCCCCAAAGCTATACAGAGAAACCCTGTCTCAAAAAAACAAAAACAAAAACAAACAAAAAAATGGAAAGCACCAAATCAGTATGTTGTTTGACACAAAATACACAGGCTAAGGATTTGTCCAATTTGCAACTTTTAAGAACAAGATTCTGATAAATTGTCGTTTATTGCTTTTTTCCCAGTTTATTTCTGCATTTATCATTAATAGTTGCTTTCTGTTTTAACTTTTATTTGATAGCAAAATGTTCTTTGTTGCTCATTGTTTTATCTAATCCTTCATTAGTACAACATTATTCTTTCTTTGCCACTGAGCATGTTTTCACAGCATCACATAAGCTTTCATGTCCCGTCTGTGAATGCAGTAAAACATAACTCTTCCTTGGTGTGGTGTTGCAAGCCTGCAGACCCATCACTTGGGAAGCAGAGGCTGGAGAATCAGGTACTCCGGGCAGACCTCTGCTACAGAGCAGGTTTGAGGCTAGTCTGATCTATATGAGACTTTGTCTTTAGAGTTAATAATGAGCCATAATTCCATAAACTATTAAAGTAATTTAACTCATCTGCACGTCAACCTCACAATTCTGGTTTTATGTCAAAGTGGCATAGCGAATCTGGAAGAATATATAACTACTTTCTTTTTGCAATTCATTCATAAAGAAATCGTTGAAGTGGTAGTATCTGTATAGCATTTAAGCTTGAATTAATTTATTACAGGTTAACAAACAAATCCAAAGGGATTGAGCAGCCTTTATGTACAAGGACTTGAGAAAATTCCAAGGCAGCTTCAGCCTCCTCAGATTAATATATTCCCCCAATCAGCTAATCATCCATGAATCTGCCCATCATACACACACACACACACACACACACACACACACACACACACACACACAAATATATATATATATATACACATATATATACACATATATACAAAATCTCTTTCTCAAATGAAGCATGCATCCTAAGAATTTCTTCCTCAAACATGGTAACCCTAGGTTTCAAGTAAACAAGTCAAGGAAACAGACCACATCTGGTCCATAGGCTCTTTAATACCAGATTGTGTGCATCAGATCATACAAGTCTATTCTAACACAGGAAGAAAGGGTCCCTTTTCCAGCCTTATCAGGACAAGAGCCTTTGTCTGTTTCTATCAAAACATTGCAGTTCCTGTGTCCTGGCATTGCATGACAATAATTAACAGATGGCATTGGAAGCAAATGCATTTCAAACACTTTAGCTAATTATGTACCCACTATTCTTCTTATATCAGCTTGGGAGTAAAATGTTTTATTTATAAGAGTGGAAATAGAGCTTTTGTGTAGAGCCTATCTTTAAATTCTTTTGGTTGTCTACTTTAAATTAGGATTAGCAATAGCCTATTGGGAGAAGTAGGATCTTAATTTTCCCAAGCTTTCCTGCCAAGTCACCAAACTTTTGGACAGAGAAGTAGAGACAAGGAAAGTCTCAGAGTCTATTTAAGTGCCGTGAGATATTTTAACATTTACCAAAACATGTCAGAGTTTCATTTGTTGAACCTTTGCCCAAGAGTCTGAATAAACAAGCAACTCTCCTTTGATTTGTTTCTTCTCCTGAAACACACACCATGTCAGAAATAGCTACTTATTTCTGAAAGTAGAAGATATGTAGCATAGTGTGGTCAAAACGTTGCCATAACCTTACTAACAGCCTTACACAAGCCTTATCAATGCTAATTCAGCCTGCTTCTAGTTTGTGTATTTGTTTTACCAAATCTCATTTGTGTAGTTAGGGTTAATAAAGAACAAAGATCCAAGTGAAGACATTAACTGGCGCTTACAGGCATTCAAAGAATTCTCAGCTTAACGTACAGCTGGTTTTATCAGAAGTCCTTCAAATGTTTATTCAACAGTTATAGCTCTTGCCAAAACTTATACATATACACAACCAAATCTTGAAGAGTATTCCCACCAATCATTATTTGATTTATAAAATAAATTCTGCAAACTTAAATGGAATTGTTGTTCTTAGCCACCTGGAATACACACACGCTGATGACCCAGGCTCTAAGAGAGACAGCTATTTGTGGCACTGGAATTATCATTCCAACACTTATTGAGAGCCCTACCATATAATCAAAATGGAGGCGTTAGTGCTACAAGAAAAGAAGAAGAAGAAGAAGAAGAAGAAGAAGAAGAAGAAGAAGAAGAAGAAGAAGATAGAAAACATCACACCATATTGTGTTCCCCTTAGGGAGCTCACTTACAATTCCATTAAAAAGTAAAATCACATGCTAAAATGCAAAACTAAAAGAAGTATGAAATGGGATGGAAGGAATTAGCACAAGATGGGTGACATATCAGCCATTCTGTGTTTCTTTGTCAATGATACATGTAAGATAATGTCCATCTCTGAAAATGAAGTCATGACATTTGCAGGAAAATCAAAGGGCCTGGAAAAGTCTCCATTAAACTAGCACCTTAGACTCTGACAAACAGATGCTGCATAATTACATGCAAAAACTACATTTTAATTTTCATATAAATGTGTGGAGGGAGGAGTAAGAGGGAATCATGAAATGGGAATGTCTTGAGAATGGTATGTAAGAGCTGGAGAGATGGCTAAGAGCCCTGGCCGCTCTTCCAAAAGTCCTGAATTCCATTCCCAACAACCACACGGTGGATCACAGCTATCTACAAAGAGATCTGGTACCTCTTCTGGTGTTCAGGCATATATACAGGCAAAACACTATATACATACCTAATTAATTAATCTTTTAAAAATTAAAAAGGAAAAGAATGTTACGTAAGTGCTGGGTAGTAGTGGCTTATGCCTTTTATCCCAGCACTCATCAGGCACAGTCAAGAGGATCTCTGAGTTCAAGGCCAGCCTGGTCTATAGAGTGAGTTCTAGGACAGCCAGGGCTACACACAAAAACCCTGTAAGGGGGGGGAGGTGTTGAGAATTTCCCTGCTGGAGAGAGTAGGCTCAGTGGTTAAGAACACTTGTTCTTTTGAATGACCAAATTAGATAGTTTGATTCCCAACACCCACATGTGGTACACAGAGAGACATGAAGGCAAAGCACACATATGAATAAAATACATCTTAAAGGAGAGGAGTAAGTAAGAGGAAAGATGGTAATGGAATATATGTGACATGAAGTCAAGAGGGTGGGAGAAGAAAGGGACCAGCAGGAGTCCAGAGTGAGGGAGAAGGGCTACACAAAGGTATGAAAATACCATCACTTGTACACTACTTTCTAGAAACTAATTTGAAAGGAAAGAAGATCACCGTGACACACAGACAGCACTCAAAGACTTCTAATTTTGGCCCCTGAGCACCAGGTTAATGGAGAGGAAATGGAAATGGTGATAAGCAGCAGATTTGCTACTTAGGCAGATGCGAAAGGAAAAAGGCGAACAAAGAGCCTTCTATCTATCTCCCTCATAGTAAGGGTGTCAGACCAGCTTGGCAGACAGGCTGAGGCCAAAACTGAGGATCCAGACAATTAGAGGCAGCCATTACTGTAGACGATCCTGAACACATTCCTATCCATTTTTTTTTTTTTTTTTTAATCTCTCTCCAGATTGAACTCTATGCATGTTAAGAGGATCAGCTTTCTGGCGATGTGGCCACCTGACCTGAGAGCCCTTCACAGGCTTTGCGATTGTGGACAAGCTTGTGCAAAGGTGCACAAATGATAGGAATGTGGGAATATTCTAGCATGTTTCAGGCCACAGAGAACTAAGGCTGAGAGGTGTGTGACAGATGTCTCTGTGTGTTATATTTAAAGAGCCTTCATGCAGAAGCGAAAACTGGATTCTTTGGTGCACCTTCTAAAAGGAGAAGGCACGAACTGATGCAAATTCAAAGTCCAGCAATGACAATAATTTACTTTTCTCTGTTGGAAGATTGGGATCACAATCCGAGGGAGTTTTCCAACTTGGCGGAGCATGATAAGATGGTTTTGAAGATGTCTGTCTCATCTCTACCTTTCCAATATTGTTTGGTCACGGTTTTTTGTTTGTTTGTTTGTTGTAAGGGTTCCTCTGTTGTTTGTTTGTTTAAGACATAGACTTCAAGATGAGGGGATGGCTTCTGGGAGAAAGGAGTTGGCGAGTGTAAGGACCAGAGTTCCGGCACCCCCATAAAAGCTAAGAGGGTATGACAGTGGCCTTTAATGCCATCTTGGAGGGGAGGAGAGACAGTGGAACCCCAGAATCAGCCGAATAGATTGAGGAGCTAAAACCACAAGATCAGTGTTCAAGTTAGAGACCCTTCTTCAATATACAAGGTAGAGAATGATAGAAGAAATGCCTAAAGTCAACTTTAGACCTATCTACACATACATGAATGCATGTGAATACACACACGCAGGTGCCAGCATGCACATAAACATGGATACACACATGAACAGGCATGTTATAACATGATTTTAAAAATGACAAATCCTCACATGCATGCCCACAGGCCAATCTGATGAGAATCCCTCATAAGTCCCTCTGATTTTCTAGGCTGTGTTGAGTTGACAATGAAAGCTAACCTTCACCATGCGGCTTCCAAAATGTCAAAGAGCTGCCCTGGCTCGCTCACCAGGAAAGCTATACCAAACTAATCTCATCTGGGGCAGATAACAGTTTTAGGCGTGGCACCGTCAGCCAGGCCTCCAAGGAACAGCTCCTCAGCTAGCTTGGTGGCCTTAGAAATTCTTTCCCTTGCTGGATATTAGCACAGGGAGATGCCTGGTTGACATTTTAAAGCATAATTTAAGCTGGGTAGTGGTGGCCCACGCCTTTAGTCCCAGTACTTGGGGGGCAGAGGCAGGTGGATCTCTATGAGTTTGAAACCAGCCTGATCTACAAGAGCTAGTTCCAGGACAGCCTCCAAAACCACAGAGAAACCCTGTCAATAATAATAGTAATAATAATAATAATAATAATAATAATAATAATAATGATGATGATGATGATGATGATGATGATAATACAAGTTCAATGCATTTAAGAAGCAATCAATAAATACTGATTAATTATCAATAAGCGATTGGGGACTATGTGTATACAGTTAGTTCAAATACGAATATGCTGCATGACTTAAAATTAACTTCAGGAAAAGAGTGCTTCAAATTAGTGGGCCCTGCCACTTGTGAGCCTCAGGGACAGATGGCCCTGGGAAAACACAGTTCCCTTCTCAGATCACTCAGGGCTTTCCAGAGATGTCATTTTTCACTAATTCATCTTTTGAGTTTAGCAACAGCCTTGTGAGTGAGTACAAGAGCCGATACAAATCAGTCTGAGAAATGCAGCCATTGGAGAAATAGCTAACTAAGCAGGTAAAGTGCTTGCTGCACAAGCCTAAGAGTCTCAGTTCCAGTCCCAGAGGAAGTCAAGCGTGGTAGCACGCGCTTGTAATCTCAGTGCTGGGGAGGCAGAGACTGGAGGATGCCTAACCAGCCACACTAATGGAATTGGTGAACTCTGGGCCAATGAGAGATCTCATCTCAAACAAAAATAAATGTACCTGGCTCCTGAGGAATGACACCTGAGGTTGACCTTTGACCTCCACGCTCATTCACTCCTGGGCATATATATACTCAGTCATACAAGCATGAACACACAGAGAGAGAAAGCATGCACATACTCACACACGCGTGCGCGTGCACACACACACACACACACACACACACACACACATACACACCACGAGAGAGAGAGAGAGAGAGAGAGAGAGAGAGAGAGAGAGAGAGAGAGAGAGAAAGCACGAACACACACACAGGGGGAGAGAGAGAGCACAGAGAGACAGAGAGAGAGAAAGCACACACATTGACAGAGAGAGAGAAACCATGAACACACATGGGGGAGGGTGGGGGGAGAAATGCAGCTGCCTCGACACTCTTAAACTCTTAAACTGGAGGGATGTGTAAATTTTGAGACAGAAACCGGAGCCATTCCAGAAGCCCAGCAAACTAGTGACAGCTACTTGACACATGAATGTCCCATCATGTGTCTTCTGGCTTCCCTTTCATCCTGCTTCTCAAGGACTGACAGATTTCCTCCATCCCAGCAATGGACTTACCTTCATGAAACCTGACACATTTCCGTTCAGGAAGGCTTCCCCGTCCTCCCACTGAGAGACAGGGGCTTTTCCCTGGTTTTCCACACTCTGGTTATCATTGGATTGTAGCTGTCAATCATCTCTACTTTCAGAAGTGTATTATGCAATACTATATTCTGAATATTTAGCGCAGTGACAATACATGGCAAGATGCTGGGCTCAAGACAAAGATAATCAATTCCTTTTTTTTTTTTTTTTAACCTCAATTCAGTGTGCTCCTCTCCATAAAAGCAAAGACAGATAGCCATCCAGGAGCACATCTTTATTCACTGAAGTGTCTCCTGACTGCCCACACAGATCTGCCCTAAGTTGTCCAATGGCCTGAGCAAAGCCCAGCCCTTCTGCAGTAATTTCCACAAGCAGCTCCAGTAAAATCTGGGAGAAAAACCTGAATACAACTCCCTAAACATTTCAAGCTGAGGACATCCGCCAGGGTAATTTCAGCAGTCACTAACAGAAAAATGCAAGAGGGCATTTTTGCATTTTGACTTACCACCAGGCATGGTTATATTTGCATTCCCAGCACATGGTAGGCTGAGACAAGAGGGTGCTGTGAGTTCGAGGCCAGCAATGGCTGCATAGGCTGCAGCTGTATTGCACAGTGAGATCCCATTTTAAAAGCAGGCAGGAGAGGGAAAGCAAGATTGCTCAACAGGTCAAAGTATGTGTCGTGCAAACCTAGTGACCTGAGTTCAAGCCCCAGAACCGACAGTAAAAAAGAAGACTAATTCCAGAAAGTTGTCCTCTGCCCTCCACGTGGAGATGTGGCATATGTATACCCCCACACCTGTTTATACACAACATGCACACATACATACACGCACATACACAACACATATGGAAAAGATAAGAGGGAATGAGAGGAAGGGTTGTGGAGGTGCTATGAATTTAAAATGCTCAGCCTTGGCAGAATCTGGGTCTCTAAGCTCCACACTCAGCCTTGTGCTCTTGGCTCTCATAAAGCACCACAGATGTTCCTTTCTTGTCACAACTCCCGCAAAATAAAGGAGCCAAGAAAAGAAGACTATAGAGCTTTTTAAGAGGAAAAAGACAAGAACAACGCAGGAGAAAAGGAAACCACTTTTGTCAACCAGACTCTTGGAAATAAGCTTGGTCCTAAGCTGCCCCTAGATCCCTCCGCCTCCCATCCTCTGCTTCAGCTACAGGAGCATGTGACCTCAGCTTACACTATCCACTGGGGTTCCAGGCACACGCCCTACTGCCTCCCGCAGCGGAGAAACCCGTGGATAAGGTACCCGAAGTGATGTCACACTTGAGACTCCTCCAGCCTCTCTCTCATCACCTCCCTGTCACTTGCTAGACTTGTGGCCCCAAAGGAGGTGCCAAGTTTCCTGGGAGATCAGCAGTTTCATCCTTAGAAGGGAAATAGTATTTATGTCCTGAAGTAACGAGAAGATGGCGTGCTTTTTGCAGAGAAAGGAGTGCGCCGTTATCTCTGCTACAGTTTGGGTTATAAATGTCACCCATGTATGTGTTAAAGGCCTGACCTTCTGAGAGGTGGTAGAAAACGAAAAAGGGGGTGACCAGAAGGGTTTTCTCAGAAAGTCCCTTTCCCCTCCTCCTTCCACCCCCGGCTCACAATGTAAATGATATTGCTCCACTATGCTCTTCGAGTGTCTGCCACAGGCCCAGAGCATCAGAGCCAACTCACCAGGGACAGGACCTCCTCGACCATGAGCCAAAGCACATCTTTTCCCATTATAATTATCCCAAGTATTCTGTTTTAGTGGCAAAAGGCTGAGTAGCACAGCTTCTAACACAGACACGTAAACAACACACACACACACACACACACACACACACACACACACACCGCTATTCCCATGAGAACAAGAAGCAGCCTACACTCAAAGTTTAATGTATAAAAGAGTAACTGGACTCCTGCCACTATCTATTTACTTATAAGGAGAAAAGAGAGTGATTGTTTCCTTGACATCCAACACTCTCTGAGACAGAAGTAAATTTTTGTCACTTCCCTTTAAACTTGCTTCCTGACATCCCCCTTCCTCCCCACCCCACCCCACTCTGCCTCTGCTGCCAGTCCCTCGGTGATCCTCTAGTGTGTCCTGCGACGATGCCATACTCCCAGATAGTGAATTCGTTCACACGCAGCACAGCCCCCGTGTGCGCAATTCAAGATGACTTAAAGAAATTGTCGGTTACACTCTGTGTTCCAGGAAAGCAGAGGTCATTTGGCTGGATTTGACTGAGAATGACTCCAAAGTAGCTGAAGTCACATCTCTGCAGAGGATGTCAGCTACAACCAGGCCAGAAGAAAAGAGAAGAGAAGAGAGGAGAGGAGAGGAGAGGAGAGGAGAGGAGAGGAGAGGAGAGGAGAGGAGAGGAGAGGAGGAAAGGAAAGAAAGAAAAGAGATCTTTGTGTCTTAGTAGGGGACAGTGAGAAGTAAGGTCTGAAGGGAATGTGCCCTGTGGGGTCTTTCTAGTAAGTCAGGGGCTTTCCAGACTTGCATGTTAGTCACTCTGGTTTGCTCAGCCTGCCCTGGAGGCCAGCACCCGAGGGTTCTGAAAAGCATGGAAGGCTAGAGACAGCTCTGAAATCTTCAGCTGGACTGTTGGAGCAACAGGATCAGGGCCAAAGAGCTCCTCCCATCCATCCTGAAGCCTGGGAGCCATCCAAAACTGCTCCAGGAACATTGACAGGTTCCAAGGAACCCTGCCCAGAGAATTAATGATTAAGAGGCCTCACAAGGGAGGTTCCTGTCCTTTCCAAGGGACCTGCAGGAGGTCAGGGCTGCAATGGAGATTCGGGATTGTTCTGGTTCAGGACTCCTCAAGCAGAAGGAGAGGGTTCCCAGTGTATATTAAAAGACTAAAAAATACCCTGTGTGCCATGGATAAAAAGTAGGTGAAAAAACTTAAAAAGGCCATATGCAGTATAGTCCCATTTATATGAAATCCCCAAAAACTGGGTGACAGAAAGGTTTGGGAAGTTACTGTCAATAGGTGTAGGTCTTCTTTTGGAAATACTAAAAGCATTCTATTTGTAAAAAATATGTGTATATGGTGTGTGGGGATGTGTGTGTGAGAGTGTGAGGGGTGTGGTATGTGGGGATGTGGTGTGTGTGTTTGTGAGTGTGTAGGGGATGTGTGTATGTGGGTGTGCACATATGTGTGAGTGTGTATGTGGTATGCTGAGATTGTGGGTATGGGTGTGTGTGTGTATGAGTGTGGGGGGATGTGGTGTTTGGAGACATAAGGGGTAGGGGAAGGAATGTGTGTGTACTCATATGTGTGAGTGTACAGTGGCATGTTGGGGGGATGTGTGTGTTTGAGTTGTGTTTGAGTGTGTGTGTGTGTGTGTGTGTGTGTGTGTGTGTGTGTGGTGTAGGGATGTGTGTTATGGTATGTGTATATGTGTGTATGTGTGTGTATGAGTGCATATGTGGTGTGGGGATGTGTGTTATGGTGTGTGTGTGTGTGTGTGTGTGTGTGTGTGTGTATGTGTGTGTGTGTGTGTGTGTGGCGTAGGGATGTGTGTTATGGTATGTGTGTGTATGAGTCCATATGTGGTGTGGGGATGTGTGTTATGGTGAGTGTGTGTGTGTGTGTGTGTGTGTGTGCCTATGGAAACCAGAAGAGGATGTCAGATCCCCTGGAGTTGGAGTCACGGGAGGTTGTGAGCCGCCAGATGTCCCTACTGGGAACCTAACCCAGACCCTCTAGAAGAGCAAAGAGCTCTCAACCACTAGGCCACCTAAAATCACTCTTAATTTGTGATGTTGCCTGCCCCTCTAAAGATACTGAAAGCCTTTGAATCATGCATTCTAAATGTGTGGGCTGTATCCTGTGTGGAATGATTGCCAAGTAAACTGTTAAAAACACAAACAAGGAACCAGACACGGTGGTATAAGCCTGTAATTCCAGCACTTAGGGGCCCAAGGCAAGATGGTCCTGGAATTCCTAGCCAGTCTGGGCTACATGATGAGTTTCAGGCCAGTCAGAACTACAGAGTGACAGCCTGTCCCAATAAAACAAATAATAAAACAAAACAAAAACAAAGAAAGTTACTCTGGAATATGACATTGAGACCAGGTTCAACCAAAACCCATCCACCTTATTCTCTTATATTTATGGTTATGAGCCTAGCCTTTAACGGCTGAGCCATCCCTGCAACCCCACACTATTCTCTTAACCTCAAATCTAGATCTCATACATACATCCATCCACCCACTCACTCACCCACCCACCTATCCATCCGTCCACCCATCCATCCGTCCATCCACCCACCCACCCATCTCTAATGTAACAGTGAGGCTACATGCAGAGCTGGAATCCCTCATCAGTGATGGAACACCCAGTCTCCCCATTACAACCACCCTGAGCCTGCTTGCTACTTCACTCTGTAAAGAGCCCTCCTGGCCCTTGGTAGAAGCTTCATTCCAGGGCCTCCAGCAAATGAGGATGGAGAAAACTCGTTTTCATTTTTTCTTACTGCCATGCAACTGAAGACTGACTCCTACTTCCCTTCCTCCGGTCCCCACTCCACCGCCGCTATAGCAACTACCAGTCAGGAACTTTCCAAACCTTCCAGGAGAGTCTAAAGCCTGGCGTTTGCACACACCAGTAACCCCAGCTTTTGAGGGGTAGAGACACGAGGAATGGGAGTTCAAGGCCTCCCCCTGTTATGAAGAGAGTTGTAGTCTGGACTGCATACAACCCTGCCTGGGGGTAGGGGGAGACCCAGACCTCTGTGAGAATTGTATGTATCTTCAGGGGCGCTCTTCGGGGCAAGTTGGAAGCTCTGCTGGACCGAAGCTAAGTAACCCTGAGCTCTGTAGGGCAAGGCTAGCTTCCCAAGGAGCAGGCGGGAACGAACTAGCATCAAGTCTACATAACTTCAAACCTTGGCGGGTAACTAAGTCCACTCTAATGACCTACCCTCGCCCTGCCCCTGCCTGTGCACACTGTATAGCACAACCCAGCTTCTGCAGATGCCTTCTGATGTCCAAAGGCTGAATGTAGAGACTGAAAGTAAAGAGGAATTCGGAAAGATAAAGGGAAAATTAAGTGAAGAAGGTTCCCCGTAGCATCTTAGCCGGGTGACTCCTCTCAAAGCAGCAACCAGAGGAGCATGGTAGCGTTCCACCCTCTAGGAGCTCTGCCTGGCTGCTACACTTGGCGTTTGGAGCCTAGTCTGCACCTTGAATACCTGGGTTGAGTTGTCTCCACGGACAAGTCTCCCAAGCCACCACCAGATAGAATCGAAACAGCGTTGAGCTCTATGCTCCTCTATACGCAGGGCTTCCTAAGCCCCTACCAAAAGAACACGCTGGAGCCGCCACTGTAGAGCAGCCAGATGCAGCCAGTTCCAGCCTGGCGCCCACCGCACCCAGACACCGTCGAGAAATCCCCAGAGAGCAGCACACCGGTCACTCGGCTCCTGCAATCTCTCTGCCCTGTGGTCTCCAGAGAGGAGGCATCTACCTGTATGCGCGATCTCCTGTCTCACCCATAAGGTCGCCAGGCAGACGGTCCTGGAAACAGTTTTCGTCTGCAGGTGTATAGACTATGCAAAGTCGAACCAAAGAACAGTGGAGAAAGACCGACTGACCTGTGCAGAGCAACTTTCCAGCCCAGGTTGGGGACCTCTTGGAGCCTAGGGAAGGTTTGCTGCTGGTTGGTTCTCAGCGGACCACTGCCCTGGCTCTCTTCCCACGGAGTACCCTTTCTTAATTAGCTTCTCTTTCCTGTCGCTCACTCTGTCTTCTCCTTGTCCCTCTCCCTGCAGCCTCCTCCCCTGCAGAGCTTCCCCCTCCTTGACTCTCGCCCAGGATCAGATAAGAAGAAAGAAACCTCTGAGCGAGCCAATTATAAAGCCGAAGGTGGCCTCGGGGGGGGGGCGGGAGGTGGGGAGACAGACCCCCACTTTCCCTCCTCCTCCTCTCCAGCATCCCCGCCCCGCGCTCGAGTTGCAGAGGAGCCCGCCCCCAAGGCTCCCAAATTTCCCCCAATGCCTGGCAGCCGACCCAGGTGCGCGTGGCAGCCGGGTGCAGAGCACGGGTGATCAACTGCCTGGTCCCTTGCAAATGGTCTGTGTCTCCAGATCCTAAACCAGAGCCCCACCCCCATCACTTTAAGAGATCTCTGGCACTCTTGATTTCATCCCAAGTTCCAAAGGATCCCATCTCCAAAGATGAATCTTGTTGTCCTTAGGGGGGTTCCTTTCCCTTGCTCCTCCAGTTCAAGGAGCCAGCACAGCAGGGGAATTTTCTGTGCAGGGAATCAACTGGAGGAGTGTTAAATCACAGGGATTTCTTCATTGTAAAAACTACATGCGGACAGATTCGCGCGGTTGGACCTGCAGATTTCCTTTCCTCGTGCACAGAGATTATAATTGGTAGGTTTGGGAGGATCCCAGGGACTCAACCTCTACCAAAACCCTGGGGGCCCTGGTCCATGCAGGCCACGCCCTTGGACAAGAACAGGAGTCGCTCCAAAGCCCTGTGTGTCTGCGGATCTGGGCTGAGTTCTCGCCTTCTGGGTGCTCTTTACTAAATCATCTTCCCGTTTTTCATGTCAGAGTAGAAAGAGCACAGGCATTCACCTTCATACTAGAAGATGCTGTTGGCTCAAATGGGGAGCCACAGCTGCATACATGCCCACCATTTAGCAAGACTTTGTGAGAAAAAAAAAAAAAAAAAGAGTGTGACTTCATCAGTCCCCAGCTCAGGGCAGGGGCCAGAGGAAAGTAAAGCTTACTCTCATGAATTCTCTAACTGCGTCCCAGAGGCCCTGCTAAGAGCACCCGCCAGAACGCTTGGCACCTTTCAAGGTGATTACTGAGACGCTCCAGTCTTACAAGCTGCTGTTAGCCACCTACACTTTCTTCAGATTTGCGTGGTCTTGGACTCTGCCTAGCTTCTGAACTTCACCTTGGAGTGGAAAGGCGGCTATAGCTTCCTCCCTGAGACCCTGGGTCGGGAATCGGCCTTGGCTTAAACTCGCACCTTAGGGAGAGGCGGCTGTTGCACGCAGTTGCTTCTGCGTTTCAGGGAACTTAATTCTCCCGGGACCCGGGAGGCTACAGCTTTCAGTAGCCCGCGCCAAAGCGTCGGACTTGCAAGCGGGACTGCTGGGGTGAGAGCGCCATCTGGTGTCTGCATAGAGCTGGGGAACTGAAACTATCAGAAGTACTTGTTCCTTGGATAGATGTCCTTTCCTTAGCCTTACTCCCCAAATGTCTATTGTGATCCTGTGTGAATAATGTATCATGGTGCTCATGACCACTGTAAACTTTTCTTCTAATCCCCTTGGGGAAGGTAGTTTGGAGTTGGCACAGACTTGTAAGTAAGAGACCAGAGAGGTAGTGGATTATTTAACTATAAAACGTTACGGATGGAAGACTGTCTGAAGATCATAGATATGAATATGTGTATAAGCATCAATCTAAAAGAAGTACAAACAACAGTTTTTTGTTAACCTTTTTATATGAAGAGCTGGGGAGATGGTTCAGCCTAGGAGGAGCTTGTTGATCATGTGGATTTCCAGAGTTCGTTAGCTCAGACCTACGATCCCATTAGTGGAGAGGTGGGTCGCTGGGAGGACTCCTGGGACTTGATGACCAGCCAGCATAGCCAAATCAGTGAGCTCCAGGTTCAATGAGAAACTGTCACAAAAGAAAAAAAAAGTGAGAACTGATTGAGAAAGACACCAGACATTAACTGCTGGCCTACACACACACACACACACACACACAGAGAGAGAGAGAGAGAGAGAGAGAGAGAGAGAGAGAGAGAGAGAGAGAGGGGGGGGGAGGGAGGGAGGGAGGGAGGGAGGGAGGGAGGGAGGGAGGGAGGGAGAGAGAGAGGCCCTCTTCCTAAAGCCTCCTAAAGCCCTGTACCTTTCAAGAAGAATTTGATTTTTATATCTGATTTTAAAAGTTCTATCCCTAAGGCCTTGACAAGTCCTTTTTACTTCTGCACTTACTACTCCTGTGTAAGAAAAGAGCTGTGATGTATATATGTATGTACGTGTGTGTGTGTGTGTGTGTGTGTGTGTGTGTGTGTGTGTGTGTGTGTGTGTGTGTGTATGATATTGTCATGTGAATTAAGTGACATGTTTGTGAATCTAACCTAGAACAAACAGAAGTTATATTTCCACACTGGGATTGTCATTTCCTTTTTTTAAGATTTAGTTTTATTCTTCTGTATATTGGTGCTTTGCCTGAAGTATGCCTGTGCCTGTGGAGACCAGGAAAGAGTCTGGAACTAGAGTTATATTTTGGTTATGAGCCTAGCCTTTAACGGCTGAGCCATCTCTCCAGCCTGGAACTGGAGTTATAGACCCATCACTAGCCACCTCATGGGTGCTGGGAATCCAACCCCAGTCTTCTGGAAAAGCAGCCAGTGCTCTTAACTGCTGAGCCATCTCTCCAGACCCAGAGATTGTAATTTCAATGTGTTTCCACAGAGATGTTATTAGCATTTGGGGCAGGACAGACTGTCATCAACCAAATTCCAACATCACCCACCCTGTCCCCTTGTTATGAGATGATCTTTTCTTATGCTGTGACGATGTGTTTCTACCATCACACCTTGATTGGTTTAATAAAGAGCTGAATGGTCAATACCTAGGCAGGAGAAAATAAGCTAGACTTCCTTGAGAGAGGATTCTTCTCAGGGAAGAATCTGAGAGGTAGAAATTCACCAGACTTGGAGGAAATGGGATGCCCGGTACTGAGCAGAGGTAATGAGCCATGTGGCATAATGTAGATTAATAAAAACAGATTAAATTAAGTTATAAGAGCTAGTTGGGAACAAGATAAGGCCAAGCTCTGTGTCATCATTTCAGAAAGTCCAAAGAAAGTCCTGCTACATCTCCTGGTCATTATGAAGGCCAACAACACCACCACACCTCCTGCATGCTGCATAAAACCTGTTCCTGGCTGAACGGATCACTTATGTTCTACCATAGCCTCTCTATAACAGCCAGCTGTAACTCTTCTGCTAAGCCCAGTATCCACTTCCCCTTCATACGCAACCAATAACAAGATGCCATGCCTGTCATAAATAACCATGGCACACATCCTACTCCGCTTCCATGTCCATTCTCTATGCTGACTAGCATTCACATATGCTAACAGATAGCTAACCGCAGCATAGGAAGCTTTCCAGACCCTGCCTGCATTCAAGGGACCATGTTCGGTTTAATTGACTCATGCTATACCAGCTGTTAAATACTTTGTATTTCATCCTAGAATAATGGAGTCTCAGGATCCTTTAGAAGATTGCTCCAACTACCTTACATGCAATTAGAGTACATGCTATTATTCAGGGTTCCTTGTTGTCCCCTAGCCAAAGGTGGATACCAGCTCCAAATAAAACCAACTAAGTAGTCTCTGCCTGAAGTGTGAGTATTATATTGTCTCAGTTAGAGTTTCTATTGCTGTGATGAAACATCATGATCTAAAGTTGGGGAGGAAAAAGTTTATTTGGCTTATGCTTCCATGTCCATAGTTTATCACTGAAGGAGGTCAGGACAGGAACTCAAACAAAATCCTGGAAGCAGGAGCTGATGCAGAGGCCACAAAGGAAGCTGCTCACTGGCTTGCTCCCCATGGTTTGCTGAGCCTGCTTTCTCATAGAACCAGGACCACCAGCCCAGGGATGGCACCACCCACAATGGGCTACGCCCTGCCCCATCAATCACTAATTAAGAAAATGCCTTACAGCTGGGCAGTGGTGGGGCAAGCCTTTAGTCCCAGCACTTGGGAGGCAGAGGCAGATCGATCTCTGTGAGTTCAAGACCAGCCTGGTCTACAAGAGGTAGTTCCAGGACAGCCTCCAAAGCCACAGAGAAACCCTGTCTTGCAAAAGAAAAGGAAAAGAAAATACCTTACAGCTGGATGTTATGTAGACAATTGAGGGTCCCTCATTTCAGATAATTCTAGTTTGTGTATCAAGTTGATGTAAGACTAGCCAGCACATATATGATGGGATACAAAAATAAAGATAAAATGCTAATATTTTAAATTGTTTGGTTAGCACAGAAAGAAGTGTGACATTTTCAGTATATATTTATCATTAATCGTTTTTATTCACACACATATATACAATACCCGCTCTTGCCCCTACCCCCACAGCTGGTTTACTTCCTCACCTCACAGAGCTCCTACCTCTGTTTTCATTATTTACCTCCATATTCCATTACTCTCATTCCCCCCTTCCCTCCCCTTAGAAGTCTTCTTCCCTCTCACATTGCCCTTTTTGGTTTCATGCCCTACATATGCGTATGTGTGCATGCATGTATGCGAATTTACATTCCTCATAGGAGAGACATCATACCTTGTTTCTTCTGAGTCAGGCTTATTTCACTTAACATTATGAACTCCAGCTCTATCTGCTTTTCTGGGAATATTGTTTTCCTTTACAGCTAAATAAAATCCTCTTGTGTGCATGTACCATATTTTCTTTATCCATGCTTCTGTTGATGGACGTTATATTGTTTGCTCATTGAATCCTGTAGCACAAATAATAGAAACCCAGAGATAAATACTGGGGTTCAAGCTGAAGATCAGAAAAGCAAAGCCGCCAAGCCACTAGAGAGTTCTTACCTCCACCAAGACTAAGACCAAAGAGGGCCCATCCTGTCTTCAGAGTGACTGCAGACTCCAATGCTTTCCACCAAACCTCAGACTTCCTGAGACCGCACTGAACTCCTGCCCTATATTCTCTCTACTTCTGGGATTAAAGGCATGAGCTCTGTTTCTCTTTTAGATTGTTTTATTCTCATGTAGCTTAGGGTGGCCTAGAACTCACAGAGATCTATCTGCCTCTGTCTCCGTTGTGCTGGGAGGGAAGGTGTGCACTTCTACTGCCTGTCCTTTACAGCTAACTAGTAGCTTAGTTGTCTGGCTAAATAGCGGTTTAATGTATATGCGGCTAACTAGAGGCTTAGCTCTTAATTAGGTGTGTGGCTAACTGGTGACTTAACTCTGCACTCTGATCTTCAGGCAAGCTTTATTTGTTAGATTACAAACAAGATATCACTGCAGAATCCAAACTTTGGAAGGGACAAATGTACCCAGGTGCACCTCCAACTTCCCGCAGGAGTTTACCATTCCTGCAGGCTGAGATAGTGAAATGTAGCCATGGGTTGCTGAGTAACAGCTGCTCCACAGCCCCAAATGGCCTCTCTACCACCTTCCTGGAATGATGGTCAGGATCTCCCCTCGTCCCAGGAACTGAGCCAGGCCTCCAGATCCCTACTCAAGTTGAGGTTCAGGCATCCATTCTGATTAAGTTGCCCCTGTGGTGTGCTGGTTGTTCAATGTCTTGAATAACAGCCTTGCTTGGCTCTTCCAAGCACCCATCCTTCCCTCTCTGGAGATCTTGTCTCTACTAGGAGCAGCCCTCCATATGCCAGATTGGATTTCTTTCCCCACTAATAAGAGAACTTCAAAGAAGGCTGCTTTTTGTTGAGCAATCCCGAGGAGCACCAAGGGTATAAGATAGCTTACCCAGGTTCACCCAGAGTGTCAACAGAAACTCAACACCAGACTTTAAC
This sequence comes from Cricetiscus sungorus, assembly GCA_030556225.1. Classification (NCBI taxonomy): domain Eukaryota; kingdom Metazoa; phylum Chordata; class Mammalia; order Rodentia; family Cricetidae; genus Cricetiscus; species Cricetiscus sungorus. The sequence goes on along the minus strand of JANBXA010000366.1, from coordinate 32,342,423 downwards.
TCCTGGGTCTGAGCCCGTATTATTGTGATGTGCTGACCCCTTCCAAATAACACGAATGATACCTTCCGTGTTTTTACTGGGCTTTGCTTTACAACATACAGTCAGGTTCAAGTCATTATCCTTGTTTAACATACTAACTCTGCAAGATTAGAATCACTCTAGAGGTTCCACTGATGCTGACTCATTCTGTCCTGTGCTACCACAGTCCTCTGCTCACAATCACCATTCATTCTCTTGAACAAGTGATTGAGACATTCTTCATCTTTTCAACCCTGTGACCCAGATCAAAGTCATGACGTTAATAGCAGCCAAGCTTTTCATGTGTGACAGCATGCTGTCAGGGCATGCACGTTACATAAAAGTTTCTATTCATGGCACAGTTGTGCTAGAGCAGGCCTGCGATTATACATGTGCCAACTCCCCTTCACTCTACAGTGAATTAGTTACTCCATCCAAATCCTCCAAAAGAACCAGTGGCAGACACTGCTAGGTCAATGTCATATAACTAAAAGCAAGACTCTTTGCAATCGTAATAATATTGTCCTAAGAAAAAGGGCCTTACTTGTGGGAACCCGGCTTAGTGGATCTACAGTCAAATCCAGCTGACTTGCCTGGTTTGTACCTGAGTGGGGGTAGTGGATTGATAAATGGCAGGTAAAGATGCTAAGAGAAAGTCACAGGATAGAGTTGGGAGGGCAATTTCCTGAACACGCCAAATTTATTCTTCACCATTCTTTCTTGTTTGTTTTTTGAGACAGGATTTCTCTGTGGCTTTGGAGGCTGACTTGAAACTAGCTCTTGTAGACCAAGCTGGTCTCGAACTCACAGAGATCCACCTGCCTCTGCCTCCTGAGTGTTGGAACTAAAGGTGTGCACCACCAACACCCAGCATTCTTCACCATTCTTAAATACTCCAACCAAAAAAGGGGGACATGGTATCTTGTAGAGGGAACAAACAGACTTTCTTCCTTAATTCCCTAAGCATTTGGTAAACACACCTTAGATTCAGTTTCTCATTATCTGGCCTTGAGGGTCAAGAGTAACCACACCTCAGAGCAAGTCTGTTGTAATTTAGATAAGATACCCAAAGTCAAGATCAAACATCCTACTGTATCCTTAGATCTTATGGTCTTATGATTTACTAAGGACAGTTTTGAACTCTCTGACCTTGAGCCAAGATGAAGCAGAGTCATCTTTATGGGCCTCCACACTTACTTAGAGCCATGCTAGAAGAGCTCATTTGGTTTATTTTTGCTTATTTATCTTGTTAAAATAATTCAGGACTGAGGATGTTGCTCAGTTTGTAGAGTGCTTACAAAGGGTGTACAAAGACCTGTGTTAAATCCATAACACCAAATAATTTGGGCAAACTGACACGCATCTGTAAACCCAGCCTTTGGGAGATAGAAACAAGATCAGTTCAGTTATTCTTGCCTACACAAGTTTGAGACCAGTCTGCTACACCAGACCCTGTCTCCAAGCGTTCAATTCACGTGTTCAATTTTTAAAGGCAGTAATACTGAAAATGTCTAAAGCGTAAATAATACTATCATATTCTACTGAAATAACATCTTTTACTCCTCTATTTCATCTGACATTTTCAAGTCTCTATATTCCTAAATAACATGCATGTACTAACTAGTTATTTTGTTTTTATTTTTGTTTGCTTGGTTGTTTTTTTGTTGTTTTGTTTTATTTTGCTTTGACAACTTGACACAAGCTATTAAGGTCATTTTGGAAGATGAAACCTCAATTGAGAAAATGCCCCCACCAGATTGGTCTGTGGACAAGTATATAGGGATCTTTCTAGATGAATGATTGATGTGGGTAGCCTCATTCCTCAGAAGGCAGTTTCATACATGGCAGGTGGTCTAGTGTTGTATAAGAAATCAGGCAGACTAGAGAATGGGGAAAGATTTTTAGCAATTACTCATCCAATATATGGTTAGTATCCAAAAGACATAACTCAGGAAAGTAGATACCAAGAAAACAAACAGTCCGATTAAAAACGGGTCAAGGAAATGAAAATCAAAAGTACAGTAAGAGAGAACAATGGCCTGGTCAGCTGTCACTCTCGGGAGGACCCTCAAGCTTGCAAATCAGATCTTCCTGTGTGCTCCCTGTGGAAAGCTAATTTCTCAGTGATACTGAGAGCGTGTTTATGATATGACTGTTTTTCTTCCAAAGCTTTATGAGATAAACACTCGAGAATGATCCTACCCATAAACATGTGTCTGTAGGAAGAGCACAGAATATTGCCCATTTAGGCGTGGGGGAAGTGAAAGCATAAAGAAATTAAATGGGTTTGGTGATGAATTCCAGTAATCCCAGTCACCTGGTGGGGTGGGGGAGGTAAGACAGTCACAAGTTCTAGGCCATCATGAGTAACATCATTTAAAAAACTAAATATAAATTAAAAAGAAAAAAAAATCACTATTTTGGGAGTGTGGCAGACTCCCAAAAAGTAATACCGCAACAATTATACAGTCAACTTTCAAGATAATTAATCTGATTGATGCCTCAAACAAGACAAACACTTCATTTAGAACTCAAAGGAGGACCCAGGTCCTCTAAGGGTTGGATACGTTCCTTGCCCAGAAGAATCTTGTTCCGGAACCCAGCCCTAAGCTAAGGAAGAAATGCTTGCAAACCTCTAGCCCATTCCAAACCTAGGACGCACTCTTGCCAAGTCTGATCCATCAGCACTAGAGGTAATGAAGTAATTTATGACGGCTTGTGGTGATGGAACTGAACAAGCCTGGAAAAACGTTTCCTCCTACACAGATCGAAATTGCATTTTTAGCCAAGAGAGTTCAAGATTGAAAGGGGCATGTGTAGCAGAGCCATGTTGCTACTGGGTGCAATACACACCCATTAGTAACACCACAGGAACTTCCAACTGTTTTGTTCAGGGTCGAGCCCCACCCACATTTTAGAAAGTAAGCAATTCTGTTGCCATGGGTGTGAAATTTACTGAACTTGTAGCTGAAGGAAGATGGTTTACATATTTTCGTGATTAAACTGCACAATTAAAATGGCTGCCAGTTATCACTGCAAGGATTCCGGCATTATGCTGGGCCGCCCCTGTCACCTGGCAAAATGCACTGAGGCAGTACCCTGGTCAGCCCAGGGTTCCAGGTTGCGTAATCTGTACACAGTAGCAAAGGACCCCTTTAAGTGACAGACCCCACCCGCCCACTTACACTCCTTTCTTGCTGTTTCTGCTGTTCCCCTGGGACAGACGGGACTTTTCCTGTCTCCCTCTTCTCTTCTGTCCTCTCTCTGTCTCTGTGTCTCTTTACATCTTTTCTCTTTCCTCCCCTCCCTCCCCTTTCTAAAAAAATTTCTCATGTAAGCTCTGTCTGCCTGGCATGTTTGTTCCCTACCTCGGTCACCCTCGCCTGCCATGGAATCCGCCAAGGTGCCCCTCACACTTTATCATTAATAATCACTGCTGTAGGTTATCTGAACAAAAGCAATTATCAAGCTGGAGAGATGGCTCAGAGGTTAAGATCATTGGCTGTTGTTTCAGAGGTCCTGAGTTCAATTCCTAGCAACTACATGGTGACTCACAACCATCTGTAATGAGCTCTGGTCTTCTCTTCTGGCCTGTGGAGGTATGTGTATGCAGAAAACCATCGGCAAGATAAATTTTGAGAAGGCTGTAAAATTATTTTTCATCTGGGATTAAATTTCCTTTAAGGAAGTGAGGGGAGAGGGAGGTATTTCAGCCAGGGGACACACCCACACAATTTTAGCACCATCCCCAGCAAAACCCTGGGGAGATTATCAACTCTATTTCTGGCCTCTAAACAGTTTCAACTCCTCGCATAAAGGATCCCAGGAGAGCCCCTTTCTTCCCACTCACAGCCTCCTTACTGGAGAAAGCTTTCATTGCCAGAAGTCAAAAAGCTCTACATAAAGCTAAGTCTGTACCCAACTGAATTTTCCCAAAGGCCAGAACAAACACACATACCAACTAAGGCTTTTCCATGCTCAGCAAGTGGGTTTATGTCAAAGCTGGTAAATTGTAAAACTCTATGGAGGCTCGGAGTTTCTGTGAAGGGTTAAAATGCTTCATTTCAAATATACAACATTTCAGTGGATTTTAATATTTTAGCCAGTAATATACGTTTATTACAGAAAATTACAACAGGAGAAATAAAAGAATCACACAGAATTTAAGCCCTAAGCAGATATTAGCAGTCTTTACATAAATCTATTTCCTCTGCATATAAGCAGCTCAAAATATTTTATAGTAATGAGCTCACATGTCAGTGATTTTTAATCACTATTACTAGTGACCATTATGGCATCATTTTATGTATTTATAAATAGGTGTCGATATCATAATTCAAACTGAGCAAATATTAATTGTATAAGACAATGGCTTTCAGTATGACACTATTCAAAGATATAGCATACTTGCCATAACTTTTTCCTAATTTAGCATATATTTTAAGGGCTGGAGAGATGGCTCCGTGGTTAAGAGCACTGACTGCTCTTCCAGAAGACCCAGGTTCAATTCTCAGCACCCACATGGCATCTCACAACTGTCTGTAATTCCAGTTCCAGGGGACCCGACACCTATGACAAATGCCAATGCACATAAAATAAAAATAAATAAAATATATTTTAATTAGTTTTCCCGTTATGTTTTGTTTTTTGAAATAGGTTCTCAGAGAATGGGGATATAGTGGCAAAACACTTGCCTAGTCTGCACAAGGTTCTGGATTTTATAACCAGGACTATGAAAAAAATGAAAAAAAAGAAAAATATGGGGAGAGAAGGAGAAGGAGGAAGAAGAAGAAAGGAAGGAAGGAAGGAAGGAAGGAAGAAAGGAAGGAAGGAAGGAAGGAAGATGAAAAAGGAATCGGAATGAAAGATTTTTGCTTAGCCCACTCTGGCCCTATCAAACTAACTATATAGCTGAGGTTGGCCTTGAACTCATGACCTACAAGTTTCCTTGTCCTGGACATGTGCTACCATACCCAGCTTAAAATGTATTAGACTTTGAAGTAACCAAGTAACCAAGGTAGGATAGCATGAGCATTGACAACTTTCCCATTGAAAACAACCCGAACTGTATAAATAGATTTAAATAAAAGACCTTAGTATCTTTTAAGTTGGTAAGGAAATAAAATCCTTAGGTGTAAAAGCTAATAAAAATCAGGAATCGTAAAGGGGGCATCAACCCTTGAGCACACTTTGGTCTTGAGCCACCTTTTGAGTTCAAGGCTAGGGACCCCCAGTGAAAGAATTCCAGGAGACCTTCCCTGAGTGCTGATGACCTGAGAGGCTCCGCCAACAATGATCCTGCTTAGGGCTGCCCTTAGCACACAGTAAGGTGGACGAGTGATGAGGGATTTCCCCCAGGAAACGTGTATCCATCAGAGGTTGAGGTAACGGCTCAGTCAATAAAGGACCTCAGCTCAGTCTTTAGGGCTGCACAAAATCTTTAGCCATGGCCCCATCTGGGTGTCTGTAGTCCCAGCATTGCGCAGGTGAAACCGGGAGGACCTCTGTGATCTGCTGGCCCGAGTGCAATAAGAAATACTACCTCAAAAAGTACGGTAAGGAGCAAACGAGGAAGGTCCCTGATGCCAATCTGTAGCTTCCATGTGTATGTGTGACAATGCATGCATACCTACACATATAGTGCACACATGAAAGGCTAAGAGATGTGGTAAATCTGTCTCAACTTGGTGGTGACCCTCAACTCCTAGCAGAAGTAAACTTGGCATTTCTGGAGGAGCTTGCTTTATACACAGGCTTCGGGGTTGTAAAGTGGATTAGTGCATGGTTGAAAAGAATCGTATACCATATAAAGAGACAAAAGAGCATGAACAATAGCCAGCAGAGGGCTTGGGCTGCGGCTCAAGGGCAGTGTGCTTGTCTAGCATACTCAAGACTGCGTTCATTCTCCATACGGGAAAGGGAACGAGAAGGCGAAGCCAGCAGAAATAAAACCAGGAGACAACAGACCTTCTGCAAAGACTTTGCATAGTAAGACTAATGTGCATACAAACCGAAATAAAATTTTCATAAAATGTGAGCAAGTACAAGCAATAATAAAAATATACTGAAGTAACTTTGGAAGAAAAAAAAATGGAGCTTCCAGAAAAGAAAAACCTGATGCTTTGAAAACATAATCTTCCAGGTACAATGCTGCAGGCCTAAGATCCCAGCACAGGGAAGGTAGAAGCAGGTAGTCTAGTGATAGGCCCAGCCTGGGATGTGGAGAAAAATCTTCATGGAGGGGGCTGAGAACACAGCAGCTCTCTCAGAAGATGCAATTCAATTCTCAGGATCTGCAAGGTGGCTCACAACCATTTGTAATTCCAGTTCCAGTTCTGGCATCAAATCTCATTATAGATGGCTGTGAGCCACCATGTGGATGCTGGGAGCTGAACTCAGGACCTCTGGAAGAGCAACCAATGCTCTTAACCTCTGAGCCATCCCTCCAGCTCATTTTTTGTTTGTTTTTATTATTGTTAAGATTTATTTGTTATGTATTATTTATTATGTATACAGTGTTCTGCCTGCATGCATGCCTGCACACCAGAAGAGGGCACCAGATCTCATTATAGATGGTTGTGAGCCACCCTGTGGTTGCTGGGAATTGAACTCAGGACCTCTGAAGGAGCAGCCAGTGCTCTTAACCTCTGAGCCATCTGTCCAGCCCATAAACTATCTTAAGTTATGAAATGATATAGTTTGGATGAATTCCCTCAAGGGCCCATATATAAAGGTTTGGGTTCAGATGGGGATACCAGGAATTGCCATAGACCTTTCAGAAGTGAGGCTCCTGGAAGAGCCTCAATCCTCAAAGGGAGCTGTGAAAGCAAGTCTGGGTCTGTGGGTCTCTCATGCCACTCCACTACCACAGCATTGAGGTGAGTGTCCACATCATTCCCATCACCATACATGGCTGCACTTCCCAAACCTGAGCCTCCAAAACCTTAACTAAATCAGTTTTTTCCTCTTTATAAGAAATGTAACTTGGGTAGTCTATTATAGTAATATAAAGTTGTCCAAGACAGAAAGATAGTAGGATGCTAATCAGCATATGAAAATCAATATCCTTCATGTTTACATATCTATGGAAGAGAAAGTGTCATTTCACTGAAGACACAAAAAAAGATCAGAGTCTTAAAAATAAACCACGTGGAACTGTTTAAGTTTGCATGAAGGAAATGTCAAAAATAACCCTAGAGAGTTTAATGTGTGGCCTTAAACTAGCGCCCTGGTTGCATAGAAAGATGCCAGTTCTTCCTCAGCTAATTTAGATCTTTAAATAAGACAATAACAAAAATCACATAAAATTGAGTGGTGACTGCTCACGCCTTTAATCCCTGCATTCCAGGGGCAAAGGCAGGTGGATCTGAGTTCAATGCCATAGTTGTCTACAGAGTGAGTTCCAGGAAACTATGTATCAAAAAACAAAATTGTTACCAGCTTTCCAGCCAGCCTGGTCCCACTGCCAAGTCAGCCCCAAATAACACACAGAGACGCTGTATTAGATATAAAGCTGTTGGCCTGTTACTGGCATTTCTTATTGGCTAGCTCTGTCTTAAATATTAACCCATTTCTAGCAATCTAAGTATTTCCATGTGGTCTTATCTTACTGGAGAGAGGGTCCGGAGTTCTTTTCAACTCCCTACATCTTGACTCTTCTCCTACCTCTCCCTGAATCCATCTTGTCTCCTAGTCCCACCTATCTTGCTTTCCTATTGACCAACAGGACTTTATTCATTAACCAATAAGAGAAACATATTTATAGAATGACCTCTCCCATCACAAAACTAAATAACTAACTAAATAAATAAATATCACATAAACCCTGGCACGGTGGTTCACACCTTTAATCCCAGCACTCTGGAGGTAGAGACAGGCCAATCTCTGAGTTCAAGACCAGCCTGGTATGCTAATGAGTTCCAGAACAGCAAAGACTAAGTTGAGAGAACCTGTCTCAAAAACTAAAATAAAATCGCATAAAAATGGGACGTTTTAAATGTGTGGTAAAGAAGCCATGTGTGGTGGCACACACCTACAATCCCAACACCCAAGAATAGAGGCCAGAGGATCAGGAGTTTAAGGCTAGCACTGATTGAAAAGGGAGTTTGACACCAACCTAAGCTATGAGAATCCCTGTCTCAAAACAAGAACAAAATGACTAAATACTCAGGGAAACATTGGAAATAAGGGCATCCAGAAATGGGCATGGTGGTACATTTGGGAATCTGAGACAGAGGACTGTGAGTTCCAGGCTAGTTGGGACTGCATAGGATGTAGGGTCTGCCTGTCTGCCTATCTTCTCTCTGTCTCTGTCTTTCTCTCCCCCTGCCTGTCTGTCTCTATCTCTCTCTGTCTCTGTCTCCTCTCTGTCTCTGTCTCTCCCTCTCTCTGACACATGCATAGAAAAGATGAAGGAGACAGATACTGCTATCACATCCTCAAACATGTAAGAATACCATCATAACTGTTTAAAAAGCACATATTGTTTATGAACAGACTGGTACATTACTGCTCCCACACTTAACAAAACAAATAAAAAAGTAATTACAAAAGCAAGGCAAAGTGATGATAGAATCAAACACCTCCCTCTCTGCCAGACTGCTGGAAGCTGACTCTTCCTTGTGGAGAGGTCCTGGCTGCAAAGCCTGGGACCACATGTCCTCACCCTCCACCATGTGGGTTCCAGGAATCGAACTCAGCTATTCGGGCTCAGGCAGCACTTACCTTACCCATTGAGCCATCCCATCAGCCAAAGTATTTTTACTTCTTGTCTGTGGATTTGAAAGCAGCTTCAAATCTCCTCTGCTCCACAAGCAAAAATTTAAGTTTTAGGAAACAAGAATCTAATTGTAAAGTGAGGGTTAAGGAAACAATGAAAAAAGTCCCTCTCCATCCTCTGGCCATCTGTTCTGACACTGAGCCAGCTTGGTCTCCTGCCATAGGATGACACCCTCCACGTGACACAGACACCTGCAAGAGGCAGGCTTATTCTATGTTTGGACAACAAACCTGGAAAAAGGGAAGGTCCTTGCCAGAAAGGAGTTTTGCTGCATTCTTTCTGGGTTTAATCTTTTTCAGTTTCACAGTGACCAGATGACACCCTAGTCTTCCCCCCAATAGTCTCCCTGACGCTTGAGTCCTTCATCACTCGTAGAGTATGGACCATCTGGAAAGATATGGTGTTTTCCACACACTCCAAGTCAAATATTCTTCCCACAACCGCTCTCCCGTTTCCTGGGCGTGGAGAGATGAGAAAGGAGGCATAATGGGTAGTGTGTGAGAACTGGGCACGCAGGCCAGCAGAGCCCACTCCACCATGGAGGGCACAGTCAAAATACATGCTTTTCTAAGCTTTGGGAAACACATGCAGGAAACATGATCGTCTTAGCTTTCCCAGGTCTCTGTCCCGCTAGAGAGCAGCAGTGAGCAAGCCAACGAGTTCTGGACCCTCACAAGAATCAAGGTTTGGCAACTCACTTAGCTGTCACGGTCTCCAGAAATATGTCTTTCTTTGCTTATGTTTTAAAAATGTGCTATCATCACCAAATGCATCAGTGTTTTTATAGCTTTTGTAAAACACACACACACACACACACACACACACACACACACACACCCGTTTAAGACATTACTTCATATACCTTCACATAAACTCTAAAACACACTTAAGAAAACCTTCCCCAAACCATTCACATTTTTCCTCTGTGGTGATTGAATGAGAATACTCCCCCCACCCCCAGCTTCATACATTTGAAAACTTTGTCCCCAGTTGGTGGAACTGTTTGGGAAGGATGAGGAGGTGTGGCCTTGTTGGATGTGTGGCACTGGGAGTGGCCGTTCCTAGTGTGCTCTGTGACTCTTGCTGATGGGTTAAAAGGTGAGCCCTTAGCTGCTGTTCCAGATGCCTGCCACTAAGCCTTAGCTCTGCCGTCCTATAAACCCTCTGGAGGGCTAAGCCAAATTAAACTCTTGACTTTAGGGGTTGCCTTGGTGCTGCATGGTGCGTTGTGAGAGCAATGCAAACCCTAAGGCATCTTCTGTAAGCACAGATGTTTGCTAGTCTGTTCTCCTGCTATCTGTGACACTGCTTAAAGACCTCTGTGTTTTCATAACCCAGTAACAGATCAAAACTCTTTCATCATTTACGTAAGTCCCTTCAAGCACTTTTTCCCCTGAAATTAAGTTTGAACTCTCCATGACTGTATTATCCACACAGCTATTGTTACTTTATTTATTTATTTATTTACTAATTTCTCTAACAGTATCCTTATCACAGGGAAATAAAGGCCAGAGGGTTTTCAGTGGATTATTAATAAGTGTTTTGTTCACACAAAACCTGCTTAAATTTTTAAGAATTGAATTTAAAAAATACGTTTATTCTTCAAGAATCTCTTACATGGTATTTTGATCATATTCACCCCCACTTTACCCCCTAACTTCTCTCAGAACCACCCCACGCCCTTACTTCTCCCAGCTCCGTGTATTTGTTTTGTTGTGTTTGTGTTCAGTAGTCCATCAACTCCGCCGTGTGCTTTCCGTGTACAACTGGATGTGGGCCCATCTACTGGCGCATGGTCCACCCACCAGGAGCCACACCATTGAAGAAAGCTGACTCTCCTTGCCCCACAAGGCATCAGGTGTTCTCAGCTACTTAGGGGCTCATGAACCCCTTCTCACTCCACGGTAGAATAGTGTCTGTCTGTATTGTGTGTGGTTCTGGTGCAGGCAACCACAGCTGCTATAGTACAGCAATAATATTCAGAAGACATTGACTTTCTCCAGCTGTCCCTAACCTGTGACTCTTACAATATTGTCACTCCCATATTCCTCCATTGTTATAGCAGGTTCCTCCCCGCCAGCCTCCCGGTCCTGCCGCCATGGTCCCCCAGCCACGTGTGCCCCAAATAACACTCAGAGACTCTGTATTTGATACAATCCTGTTGGCCAGTTACCATTATTGTTAATGGGCTAGCTCTGTCTTAATTATTAACCCATTTTTACTTATCTAAGTATTTCCACGTGGTCGTCTTATCGGGGACCCTCGGGGCAGGCGTCCTGCTCCTTCCCCGGGCTACATCTTGACCCCTACTACTTCCTCTCTCCTCCTCCTGGTCTCCTAGCCCCGCCTATCTTGTTATCTCATTGGCCACAGTGCTTTATTAACAAGTATGAGAAACACATACACAGAATAACATCTCCCATCACTCCATGGTCTCTAACCCTGCGGGGGGCGGGGGTGGGGGTGGGGTGGGTGCCATATGTTATAAATGCCCCATTTGTGGCTCAGCAATCAACAGTTATTTACCGTTTTGAGTTTCTCTGCTAACCATCCATGGCACAAAGAAATTTCTCTGACGGGGTCTGAGAGATGCATTTATCCCAGCCTAAGACTGGTTGGCTCCCTGGGTCTACAGCCAGCCCTTTTCAACATTTTATAATGAAATTTGGTCTTGAACTGCTTGTGTAGGATTCTGGTTATGCAGTTATTAGAGAGAGTTTTACATCTAAGTCATTAATGTTTGTGGCTCCAGGAAGAAGTGGGGTCAGTAAGAGGCTAATTGCTCCAAGTTTCCTGACTGTGGTTATCTAAGCCTTGGCAGCCAGTGAGGAAGTCAGATCTTTCGTGATTATATAGTGCCTTGATATCTGGGCCAAAGGCAAGGCCGGCTAGCTTAGGTGAGGCCCCCCTCAGAGAGAGGAAAGCAGAGGCAACAGACTGCGATGTCTGAGAAGGTATGGAAGGTCCGGCGCTTACTGTGCCTGGAGTTACTGTTTTCCTCTTAATTCTTAGTTCACCATCATTATTCTATGCATGCCTGTGTTTTCAATGTGACAAAATAAGATGGCATCTGTGATGGCTACATTTTCATTGTCAGCTTGGCATAACGTAGAACCACCTGGAGAAAAGGGCCTCCGTGAGGGTGTCTCTGGATGAGGTTGGCCTGTGGGCATGCCTGTGGGAGTGTCTCAATACCTTAACTAATGTGGGAAGCCCTTGGCTGAAAGTGGGTGGCAAAGTTTCTTGGTTTGACATCCTTGCTGTGTAGGTGTGGAGAAAAGTAGCCGAGCAATGGGCATCCATACATTCATTTCTCTCTGCTCTTACCTGTGTATATGATGTGACTAGACACCTCCCTGAAGACAGAGTTCCTGTTCCGCCTGGTCCTAAAGCCAATTAGGCCTAAATAAACACACAAGGATTTATATTAATCTATAAACTGTTTCGCTGATGACTTAGGCTTGTTACTGGCTAGCTCTCTCTTAGTCATTAACCCATTTCTATTAATCTATATATTGCCACAAGGCTGTGGCTTACCCATAATCTGGCGTGTCACTCCTTCAGCAGCATGGTGTCTCCTGTCCGCTTCCCACTGCCTCCCCGCCCAGCATTCTCCTCCTCTGGTAGCCCCATTTATCCTCCCTGCCTGGCAACTGGCCAATTTGTGTCTTATTCATCAGCCAATAAGAGAAACATATATTCAGAAGTACATCCCCATCACTTCCCTGCAATAGACAGGAATCTGAAACTTTGAGCTAAAACAAACCCATTCTCTGTTAAGTTTTTTGTTTGTTTGTGTTGTTTTGCTTTGCTTTGTCACCAAGCAATGATGTAGAATACTGCTCATGGTAGTTTGATGGAGAATGGCCGCCCCCATACGATCATTTCCAGTTAGTGAACTTTTTAGGAAGGAGTAGGAGGTATGTGCCTGACATGACTGGGCTTTAAGCTTTCAAAAGCCCATGGCAAGGCTGCCTGCTTCTCGATAGGACGAGCATAGACTATCCATCTAAAACTGGAAGCAAGTACCCAATTAAAAGTACCCAACTTCCTTTTAGAAGTTGCCTTGGTCACGATATCTCCTTACGGCAATACAACGGTAACTAAGGCAGAAGTCGGTGCCACAGACTGGGTATTGCTGTGTGCTGGGCTTGAGTGTTGACCAGCCCAAGTCAGGAGGGGGAAGCAGGACCAAGCACAGCAGGACCGGGAGAGGACCCTGGGCAGCAGCAGAGATTTCAACAGAAAAAGAACACCGAAAGACTGCGTCAGTGAATAGATCGGATACTGAGGTAACTGAACTAGCTTATATTGTCTCAGGCAGACAAAAGGAGCAAGGGAATTCACCCAATCTGCCTGTTCAGACAGGTTGCAGCCAGGCAGACTATAGATTCAGAGCTTGCAGGACAGAGTGCGGAGAGATAGTGGCACGTCATAGGTTGGGGCAGGACCATTGAGGGTGCTTAATGTGCATACTCAGAGGCCAGGGGAAGGAACCTTATAAGGTCATATAGGAAGTCCAGCCTGGGATGCTTCAGTGGTCACATAAATAGCAACCAGTCCTGGTTGCCTTGGAGACATGGGGGCTTATCAGTTGCTATGTGTGCCAGGCACGTCCATGTTCAGAGAAGCCTATCCGCTGGGGTCTGTTGGGGCTTGAGCAAGGCAGAGTGGGGTTGGGGTGGGATATTCAGCCATACTCCTGCTGCTCTCTGGATGAGAAAATCTGGAGTCTTACATGCTTCAACCTCTTCTTAGCTTCAGGCCAGCCCCACAGCTGCAAAAAAAAAAAAAAAAAAAAAAAAAAAAGAAAAGAAAAGAAAAGAAAATAAGGAAAGCTTCAGCGACAAAGGAAACCATCAAAAAGGAATGGCATAGGAAAATTCAGTCAAGGAGAGGGCCAGGTTCCAGCCCCAGCAAGCTGAAGAACTCTCTTTTCCGTATCCTCTCTGAGGAGCTATATGGCTATCAGGGAGCGTTGTGTCCATTAAACGCGGCCTTTTTCTAATTAGGTTTGACTTGGATTGCTGCGTCGGCAAAGAGGCTTCTCCGGGGTGCAGAAACTTTTCACTTGGCCGTTTGGGCCATGTAGTTCTGGCTTTAGGGACGCTGTTGTAAAGCAATTGTGGAATCTTTCTCCACAGTTAAGGAAAGCCAGGCTTGCAACAGGGAAATCCCTGCAAGAAGGCCCAGAGAGGCCACTGTGTGAAGGTGAAGCCTAGATTTCATTAGAGATCCCAAGATGCTGGCGATGCCAGAGCTATGGGATACTTACTGAGGAGAACTGCTAAGAGGATGTGGGACCAGCCCAAGAGACAGAACTATGTTTGTAGCCAATAAAGCTGGGAGGAGAGAGCCACCTAATAAACCCTTTAATATCAGACATGGAGTGGCAGAATTTGAAATTTTCCCTGCTAGTTTTTAGTCTTGCTTTGATGCAATATTTCCTCACTGTGTTCTGTAGAGGAGACTGGTTCTTCTCTGCCCACTGGGTCCGAGCAGTCGCTTCTAAGATAACCATTCAGAGGCTTAATGCCAGTTACAATTGTTTGGCCAATGGCTTAGGCTTATTGCTGGATAGCTCTCACTCTCTTATCAACCCATTTCTACTAGTCTGTGTATCACCACATGGCTGTAGCTTACTGGTGATGTCCTTGCATATTGCCTCCCTGGTGGCTACATGGTGTCTCCCTGATTCTGTCTTCCTTTTCTCTGTATCTTCTTTTGGAATTTCTGCACAGCTACATTCTCCCCGGCCATTGGCTGAAACAGCTTTATTTGCCAACCAATAAAAGCAACACATATTGACAGCATACAGAGGGATGTCCCACATCCATGCTCCTTTCTTCCCTTTTGGGATGGTACACTCTGTGCCATTGAGTGATGGAATATTAAAGGTCTATGGTCTGTTGGGTTTTCTATTTATTGTTGTTGTTGTTTTACAGGGGTTACAGTTCAGAGATTGTCTTGTGTGTCAGAGATTTAGACTTTTAAACAGGCTTAAGCCTAATAGATTATGGGGACTTTTGAGGTTGGACTAAACGTATTTTTCATTATCACATGGGGGCCAGAGAGTAGAATGCCATGGTTTGAATGAAAATGCCCCCTACAGGCTCATATGTATGTATGTTTGGTCCCCAGTTGGTGAGCTGTTTAGGAAGAATTGGGAGGTGTAGCCCTGTTGGAAAAGTGTAACTGTGGTTTGCTTTGAAGTTTCAAAAGTCCATGCCAGCCCTGGCATCTCTCTCTCTCTCTCTCTCTCTCTCTCTCTCTCTCTCTCTCTCTCTCTCTCTCTCTCCCCTCCCTCCCTCCCTCTCCCTCCCTCTCTCTCCCTCTCTCTCTCTCTCCCTCCCTCCCTCCTCCCTCCCTCCCTCCCTCCCTCCCTCCCTCCCTCCCTCCCTCTCTCTCTCTCTCTCTCTCTCTCTCTCTCTCTCTCTCTCTCTCTCTCTCTCTCTCTCTCTCCTGTCTGCAGATCAGGATGTAAAGCTCTCAGCTACTACTCCAGCACCATGCCTGTCCGCTTCCCACCGTGATGATCATGGACAAACCCTCTAAAACAGTAAGCAAGCTCCCAATTAAATGCTTGCTTCTCTAAGTTGCCTTGGTCATGGCGTCTCCTCACAGCACTAGAAGAGTAAGTAAGACACTGCTAATAAACCATGAGTGTGTATCTATGCACACAGGTGCATATGCAATCACACGCACTACACATTTAGTTTTAGTTATTATGAATGTTAAAATCAATCGTGTAAGAGTTCCCTCAGATTTACACATGCTGTATTCTGATTTTCCTTGACATGTGAGCACTCAAATGAAGGACTGAAATGCTTCTGATCAGTGAGTTTTCACCGTTGTTAAATTTCTCTCGTGAATAGTAGTGTCAAGAGTACAGCTGGCAGATGAAAGGGCTGGGGATTATTCAGCTTGGACTGGGGGTGTGGGTTATTTGGTAAATACTTGTTTACTTTGTGTTAGCTTTTAGTACAATAACTGAACCAAACTGCGGGTGCACTTTGAGTGGTAAGGGACAAGTGCTGTCTCTGAGTCATAAAACAAACAAACAAACAAACAAACAGAAACACCCTCCGAGTTCAAAGTTTGTCGTCTCTGGACGCTGAGTGTACGAGCACCTAGGATGGGCATGGTTTGAGCATATATGAGACCTCAAAGCCCACCTCCACCTTGACACGCTTCTTCTAACACAACCACACCTATTCCAACAAGGGCACGGCTCCTAACGGGGCCACCCCCTTTGGGGGCCATTTACTTCAAGCCACCACAACAGGGGTTAGGAGTTGTGGCTTTGTTGGTGCAAATGTGTCATTGGGGGTGGGCCTCGGGGCTTCAAGTGCTCAAAGCATTTCCAGTGGCTCTTTCTTCCAGCTGCCCTCAGATAGAGATGTAGAATTCACAGCTACCATGGCTGCCTGCCTGCTTCCATGCTCCCCAGGATGAAGATAATTTGGGTTTTTTGAGACAGGGTTTCTCTCTGGCTTTGGAGGCTGTGCTGGAGCTAGCTCTGACACTATAAGCAACCCCTAGTCGAACGCTTTCCTTCGTAAGAGTTACTGTGGTCATGGTGCTTCCTCACAGCAATAGAACACTGACTAAGACAGATGTCAGCACTCCTCAAATTATTCCACAAAATAAAGACGGAAGGGATATTGCCCAGTCCATTTCATGGGACCAGAGTTACCCTGATACCCAAACCACATAAAGATTCATTATAAAAATACAACTACAGACCAGTTTCCCCCACGAACATAGATGCAACAGTTGTCAATAAAATACTTAAAAATTGAATCCAAGAACACATCAAAAAGTTTATTTACCATGATCAAGAAGGCCCTGAATGGGATATCTCCATCAAATCCCTGCCCTCAGAGCTCATAAAACTCTTTGGAATAGGAGACAGAAAGATTGTAAGAGCTAGAGGGGATGGAGATCACCAAGGAAACAAGGCCCTCTGAACATAGCAGGACCAACATACATTTGAAGACTGTGGCAGCATGCAGAGGCAGCCTGCACAGGGCTGCACCAGACGCGCCCCAGGGCTCAGAGGAGTGGACACAAGCCCCGCCCCTAACCCAGCGCTCAGAGGAGGAGTGGACACAAGCCCCGCCCCTAACCCAGAAGCTGTCTCCAACAGATAACCACTCACTCACAACGGGAAAGTTAGTTCTCACCATTGGCGTCTTTTGGAGGTTCTTTGACTTTATTCCTAATTCTTGTCCTGTTTTTATTTACTTATTTTGCCTTGCAGGTCCTGTTGTATATGTTATGGCTCCCAGTTTCGTGCTTACATGGAATTCCTGTGTCGGTGGACGCGTGTGTCTCTGCATCCATGTGTGCTCCTTCTGCTTTTTCCTCGGCTCTTTTCCTTGTTTGTTTTGTCCTATCCCGGTTTGTTTGTTTTTGTTTTATCGCATTTTGTTTTGTTATCATTCTTTAGATGCCTTTTTTGACTTTTAAGGAGAGATAGGGTATGAATTCAGATGGGAGATGAGGTGAGGAGGATCTGGGAAGAATTGGAGGAGGTAACCCCTAATCAGAACATATGGGAAAAAAATCTATTTTCAATTTTTTTTAAAAAAAAAAAAAGTGAAATGAAAAAGAAGCATCCTAAGCCAGGCAGTGGTGGCTTGTGCCTTTAGTGCCAGCACTCGGGAGGCAGAGGCAGGCAGATCTCTATGAGTTCGAGGCCAGCCTGGACTACAGAGCTAGTTTCAGGACAGGCTCCAAAGCAACACAGAGAAACCCTGTCTCGAAAAACCAAAACCAAACCAAAAAAACATAGAGCTGTTAAGACAATATACATAAACTGATTTCCACAGTTACAGTTGTGACACAGTTATGTCTCTTATTTTTGTCATATTGTTACTCTCCTTGTGTTCATGGGGACACAGAGACATAGTAATATGTAGTGTAGTCTGTATACCCATAGCCAATCGACACTTCACTACTTTAAAGAAGTATTTAGCTTCCCCCAGGTTGCTCATTCCCTTTTTTTTTTTCTATTAAAATCTTTTTCTCCTAGTTCCCCCTCCCTCCCCTTCTTCCTTCTTCACCACCCCCAACCCAGTCCACTCCTCAGAGGGAGTAAAGGCATCTCCTGAGGAGACAATAAAGTCTGGCACACCAAGTTGAGGCAGGGCCAAGTCCCTACCTCCTACATCAAGACTGAGCAAGGTATATTGCTATAGGGAATGGGCTCCCAAAAGCCAGTTCATTCACCTGGGATAAGTCCTGATCCCACTGCCAGAGCCAGCTCCATCAGATCAAGGCACGTCACTATCGCCCACATTCACAGGGCCTACTTCAGCCCCATGCAGGTTCCACAGCTGTCAGTCCATCATCCATGAGCTCCCACTAGCTCAGGACAGCTGTCTCTGTGGTTTTCCCGATCATGATCTTTACCTTCTCTCCTTGCTCATATGATCGCTCCTCCCTCTCTTTAACTGAACTCCAGGAGCTCCGCCCAGTGCTTGGCTGTGGGTCGCTGCATCTGCTTCCATCACTTACTGGGTGGAGGTTCTATGATGACAATTAGGGAGTCACTGATCTGATTATGTGGGAAGACCGGTTCAGGCACGCTCTCCACTGTGGTTAGGAGTCTTAGCTGGGGTCATCCTGAGAATTTCTCTAGCACCAGGTTTCTCCCTAACCCCGTAATGTCTCCCTCTATCAAATGTCTCTTTCATTGCTCTCCACCTTTGTCCCTCCCACAAACTGGCCATCTCAATCCCTCGCGTTTCCACCCCATTCCCTCCCTTCTACACTCCCCCCCCAACTCCTAGTTCACCCAGGAGATCTTAACTGTTTCCTCTTCTGTGCCCCTCTTAGGGTCCTCCTTTTTACCTAACTCCTCTGGGGTCATGATTGTAGCCTGGTTATCTTCTGCTTTGTGTCTAATATCCACTTATGAGTGAGTATACACCGTGTTTGTCTTTCTGGGTCTGAGTTACCTCACTCAGGATGGGTTTTCCTATTTGCCTGCAAATTTCCACTTTCAAGAAGCTAGACACCAAAATACCAAATAATCCAACTAAAATATGGGGTACAGATCTAAACAAAGAATTCTCAACAGAAAAAAAAAAAACCTCAAATAACCTAAAGGTATTTAAGACATTGGGGGAAAAAAAAACCTAAATAAATAAATATTTTTTTTTTTTTAAAAAAAGGAATTGCTCAACAACCTTAGCTATCAAGGAAATGCAAATCAAAATGACTCTGAGATACCATATTACACCTATCCGAATGGCTAAAATAAAACACCAATGACAGTTTATGCTGGAGAGGATGTGGAGAAAGGGAACACTCCTCCACTGCTGGTGGGAGTGCAAACTTGTACAGCCGCTTTAGAAATCAGTATGGCGGTTCTTCAGGAAATTGGGAATCAGGCTACCTCAAGACCCTGCAAGACCACCCTTGGTCATATACCCAAAGGATGCTCAATCATACCACAAGGATTTCACTCAACTATGTTCACAGCAGCATTATTTGTGATAGCAGATTAAGTAACATATTTTGCTGTGTAGAGTAGCTAGGAGGGTTAAATGGCTTGGCATTCTAAAAGGGCCTAGCACATAGTAAATAGTAAGATCACCTCCAATTGTGTCTTTGCTGTGGCTTTTCCTTGTCACCTTCCGCACACTCATATTGTTCTCTTCTAAGCAATAGTTCAGAAATCCAGTTGGAACTGATCTTGTTCAAGCACATAGCAGAGGCGCAGAGGTCTTTCTCTCAGGAGTTATTACTGTTATTGTAGCCTTTGTCATTATAATGGAAACCATGGCATTTTCTCTAAGGGATGCTACTTTAAAAGGAAAAGGCTTTCACAGTCGTGTGCAGTAGTAGCTATAATTAATTCTACTCACTTTCACTGTAGAGAAAATAGGTAGGCCATTTAAAAAAATTACCAAAGCACAAAGTTTTAGTTCATCAGGGGGCCATATACTTGCAATCCCAGCACTTGAGAGGCAAAGGCAGGGATATCAGTAGTTCAAGGTCAGCTAGTGCATCTGGCATTCAAACCAATCCAAGCTACAGAAGACCCTGCCTCAAAAAGGGGGGGGCACAATTTGGGCATGGTGGCTCATGCCTTTAATGCCAGTTCTCCAGAGGTAGGGGCAGGCAGATCTGTGAGTTTGAGGTCAGCCTGGTCTACGTAGCAAGTTCTAGGACACCCAGAACTACATAATAGAGAGAAAAGAAAAAGACTTAAAAAGAAAAGTAATACAAAACAGAATAACAAGCACAAAAACAAATTGTAAATGTTTTAGCTGCCAATTCACTTAAAATTAAAAATTCTTTTTTACAATAAAACAAAACCAACCCCAGAGAACCACCAGGAGGCAGCATTTCACAATGTTCTGGATTAAGAATGCTGAGCGAGCCAGCCTGTTTTCCTTGTGAAACGTGAAATCTATCGGGAATGGATTTTTAAAGCAATTATTTTATCTTTAAAAGACACTACAGTCTGAAAGGTCAGTCTCTGTGAGTCACCCCGAGTAACTTTAACTCCTCAGGCTCAAGAACAGCCAAGCGAGGAATGTAGCTAGTGTAGCTAGTGCTCTCTGGCTGTGGATTAGCTTTCATCCCTGTATTTTCTTATGAAGTCTTCCTGAGTTACATGCCACACGCAGAAAACAATTCACTTCTCGCCCAAAACTCCATGGTGAGGGCTCCATTCTCTGTAGACACAGTTTGAAAGCAGGAGCACCTGATTCTTGTTCCTAGAGGTGGATTGCTCAACTACGCTAATTGACTTCCATTGCAGAACTGTGTGTGTGTGTGTGCAGGTAAGTGCCCGTCCTCCACACCACAGGGCACTGAAGGAACAGGCAGGCATGCCAGTTCTAACCGTGCTTTGCAAGTGTTAGAACTGCGTGCTTTAATTTCTCCCTTTGAATCACATTTTTATTATGATTTTTGTTAATCATCTCTTTGAAGAGGAGCCATTCCAAAGATTCGGTGTGTTAGACATGGTGTGCTTACTCTCTCTAGAAAGACAGTAAAATTGGGCCCTCTGGGAAGACAAAGATTTGTTACAGCTTTTCGTCTCCAGAGTCTGTTATGACATCAAAGGTTGGCGTGACGGGACTGACTGGCAGAGTTCCTTGTGGAAGCTTCCCTTTCATCCATGAAACCCATTCAACAAGGCTTACTGCTCCATGCTTAACGATGGTACTGAAGTCAGAGGACTAAGCGAGAATACTGAGTGGGGAGCAGCAATAAGGCTCGTCTGGTAAAATATTTGCAGATGCAAAAATTCATAACTAACCATTGGGTCAAGCTCCTGGAGTACAATCAAAGTGAGGGAGGAGCAATAATATGAACAAAGGAGGCAAGACCATGATGGGGAAACCCACAGAATCAGCTGACCCGAGCTAATGAGAGATCACTGACTCTGGTCTGACAAATGAGGAATCTGCATAAGACTTAACTAGTCTCCCTTAATATAGGGGACAATGGTGCGGCTGGGACAATATATGAGGCCACTGGCAGTGGATCCAAGATCTAACTCTAATGCACAAACTGACTTAGTGGAGTCCATTCTATATGGAGAAATACCTTGCCCAGCCTAGACACAGTGGTGTGGGGTGTAGGGAGGTGCTTTGGTCCTGCCTCAAGATGATGGGACAGACTTAGTAGACTTCCCAGGGGTGAGCAGATGAGAAGTTGGGTGGGGGTGAGGTCGGGGAGTGGGAGGAGAGGAGGGAGGGGGAACTGGGATTGGAATGTAAAAAGTAAATTGATTTTTAAAAATGTAAAAAACAAAAATATTTGCTATGCAAGCCTTAAGACTTGAGTTCAACTCTTAGTCTGCGTAAAGGGCTAGCAAGGGGGCCTACATCTGTGATCCCAGCATTCCTTTAAAGAGATAGGCGGTAGAGATGGGTTATTGACCAGAGGGTCTTAGGCCAAGCCAGCCTGGAGTGTACAGCATAACAGGAAGAGTGAGACAGACCTTGCCCCGACAAGGTGGAAGGAGAGAACTTACTCCTGAAAGTTGTCCTCTGACCTCTACACAAGAAGCATGCTTGCTCCTGAATATTCTGTCTGTCTGTCTGTCTGTCCGGCGGACTCTCTCTGTCTCTCTGTCTCTGTCTCTGTTTCTCTCTCTCTCACACACACACCAATAAATTACTAGATTAAGAAAAGTATGTAATGAATAAAACCTGTCTTTAAAATTGCGAAGAGATGCAATGAGTCTGTGTCTTGGTGAGGGCAAAATCCAAAACAAGCATGGCTAAGAAATAAAAGTGAAGGAAGATGTGTCACCTGTAGCAAAAAGAGCATAGGACTTACTTCCAAAGCAATAGTCCTGGAATAAGAAAGCATGGGGGCTGGCTCTGTGAGGAAAAGCACATGCCTGGCGGCACAAGTGTGACTCCTGGAACACATATCAAGGTGGAAAATAAAATAAAATAAAAACAACCTTCTTGAAGTTGTTCTCTGACCTTCCCACATCAGCTATAATATAATATAACACACACACACACACACACACACACACACACACACGACACACTCACACACACACACACACACACACACGACACACTCACACACAGACACACTCACACACAGACACACTCACACACACACTCACACAGACACACACACACTCACACAGACACACACACACTCACACACACACTCACAGACACACACACAGACACACTCACACAGACACAGACACACACACTCACACACAGGCACACACACACAGACACACTCACACAGACACACTCTTACACACTCACACACAGACACATAGACACACAGACACACACACAGACACACTCACACAGACACACATACTCACACAGACACACTCTCACACACTCACACACACACACAGACACACACACACAGAGACACACACACACACAGACACACACACACTCACACAGACACAGACACACACACACTCACACACAGGCACACACACACAGACACACTCACACAGACACACTCTCACACACTCACACACAGACACATAGACACACAGACACACACACAGACACACTCACACAGACACACATACTCACACAGACACACTCTCACACACTCACACACACACACACACAGACACACACACACAGAGACACACAGACACACAACACACACACACACACACACACACACACACACACACACTGAATGAGATGTCCCCATCATCTTGGGGAAATGGAAAGCTTGATCCCTGATTGGTGGCACTGTTTGGGAAGGCTTCAGAAGGATGGCCTTGTTGGAGGATGTCCCTGGCTTTGAGACTTTAAAGACTCACACCATTTCTAGTTCACTCTCTCTTCTTCATGCTTGTTGTTCAAGTGTGAGTCTTCCTCTTTCAGTCCCAGCTACCCATGAGGCCTCCATTCTAGCATCATGGACTCTAGCTAACCCTCTGTGACTATAAACCCATTTTATAATGCCTTTGACATTGCAACAGAAATGTAACACACAGACACACAATAATATTTTTTTTTTGAGAGGAGGGCTACTTTAAAACTAGAGGGGTTTCTTCCTTAAAGGTGTATCCCTAATTACTTCTGGCCAAAGGGATTATAGAAGAAGGTAGACATATGATCAGGGAATTTATTTTTTTCTTCCTGGGGTAAATCTTGCAACCCAGAAAAGAGGCCAGTGGCTGAAAAGTATTTCCCACCCAGTCAGGGCTCTGGAAGCAACAGTCACTCCTCTGCCTGTTCACCTTGGCAATGGATAGAAAAAAGGGAACCAGGAAGTCCACTACAGTGAGCAGAGTGACTGACTTTGGGGTCCTCAGCCAAGTTTCTGTCGGGGGACCTGGTCATTTCTGAGGCTGTAGAGACGGCAGGGAAGCAGATGGGAAAGCGAATAGGAAACACCTTCAGAAATTGCACACACCACTGCAGCAAAGCATGGGTTGCTCCAGGCCGGACCCTGTGTGTGGAAGACAGAGCCAGAGGGTGAGGATGAAATGAGGAGGGGAAATGAGGTGACCTACATGGCTAGAAATAGCCAGTATGACAGTAAGACAGCCAGGAGGCACCCAAGCCCTGGCCAGGCAAAGAGAATGCAGATCACAAACGATTATCACCACAGCCTATTTAAAGGCTGAAGATGTGGAAATGTCCTCCCACTTAGACCAAACTCTTTCATTAAATCACAAGCCGGACAGCATTGCTACCTCCCCCTCCCAAGGGTGCCTATTAGTTATCTTTTCTTTCCTATTGGACTCACTAATAATCTCTAGCTCTGTTTCCCTTGAGAAACAGAGAAGCAGGACTTGATATTAAGCCCCCTTGGCAAAAGAAACAACATGATTTAAATAGTCTCAAACTAAAATCTCTTCTTGGATATCTACCAGATGGAACCCCAAATTTTTGCACCCACAAATATTTTCATTCTCAACATACATTATACATGGGCCATGCTGCCTGGATGGTCAAAAAGAAGCCACTAGTCCACACGCCATCCGGGGACTAAGTCCTAGGGACGAGTTCTTCAATCATCAACCCCATGTGCAGCACACATTCATAATTACAAGACTGGCATCATCAATCTGCCTATGCATTACCCCAGCATTGTTCACGTGGGATTGAATCTACTGGGTGCAGTTAGACCTTGACTCTGAACCGCCAACCGTTGTTCTGAAGAACTTCCGGTAAAGTAGTGGCGCTAATAACGATGATGCTAACAATAATGTGTGTAACCTCAATACGTGAGAAGCAGAATCAGGGAGACTAAGTTTGTGGTCATCCTAGACTACCAGATGAGACAATGTCTTAATGTCCATTTCCCCTTCCACCTGCCTGCTTGGAAAAAAAAAATGGAGGGAAGAAAATGAAAGAAGGACAGTTCATGAGACAACAGAGAACCCCACCCCTGACCCTCTTCCTGCCACTCAGTGGGACTGGGAGGAACTAAAGTAGGTAACTTCCTCCACTGGCCTGGGAAAGAGCTCAGGAGTGCAGTCTTATGGAAAGAATAAGAAATTTGATGTTAGTGATGCTTTGAATGTGAAATACCTCCCACAGGCCCATTTGTTTGAACACTTGGTCCTGAACTTACGGTACTATTTCAGGAGGTTTGTGTACCTTTAGATGTGGAGTCAAGCCAACAAAAATGGGTAGCTGATGAGTGTGAGTGGTACTTATGGATTGCAGCCTTGCCCGCCTTGAAGCCGGAGTTCTCTACACCTTGGTCAACACCATGTAACAAGCAGCTACCTGTGTGTTGTTGTTGACGTGGACTGAGCCCTTTGCCACATCATGAGAGCCCGCCTTCTGCAACTGTGAACCAAAGTAAACCCTTCATCCCCATAAGCTGCCTTTGTCAGGTAGTTCACCTCAGCAGTTACAAAGGAAATAGCGTTAGCTTGGTACTTAGACTTACAGACGGTAACTTGGCCATATTCCGAGAGTTCCTCTCCACCACTCAGTGAACCGCTTCGGGAAGATTCTCTGTACCTTCCTGTGTCTGAGGCCTCTCACCTGTCGAGTGAAGATAAAACACCACCAACCTCCAAAGGCTGCCACAAGGGTTAAATGAAGCAGCATGAGACACTCTGGGTATGCGGTAGCTGACAAAGAAGAGTAAGCACATTATCACTGGCTTCAGGGTAGCCTTGAACTCAAAGATCTGCCTGCCTCTGCCTCCTGAGTGTCGGCATTAAAGGTGTGCATCACCACACCCAGCAAAACTTCTAGATTTTAAGATTTTTTTTTTTTTATTGCTTACATTTTTTTTGAGACCATCAATCTCTTTTAGGATATTTTTTGTTTGGTGATTTTGGTTTTGTTTGTTGGGTTCTGGGGGGGGTTGTTTTTTGAGTTTTTGAGACAGGGTCTCAATGTGTAGCTCAGGCTAGACTCAAAGTGACATTTCCTGCCTTGGTCTCCTGAGTGTTCATGTCACAGATAGGTGCTACCACACCCAGCTTAGTGATGTTAGTTACAATTATTTTTTATATTTACATGGTGTGTGTGTGTGTGTGTGTGTGTGTGTGTGTGTGTGTGTGTGTGTGTGTTGGGAAGAGGTACACCTTCTACAGCGCAGGCATACAGTAACTTCCCCGAGTCAGTTTTCTCCTTCCTATGTGCGGGTCAAATGCAGTCATCAGACTTGGCAGCAGCCCCCTTTAGCCACTGAGCCGTTCTGCAGGCCCTGAGTCCACTTGTAAGTTTCTATGCTCACACAGCATAAGTTACATCAGACTCCCTAGACCTGAATTGCTTAAGCACTGAGAGATTAGAAACGTCTTGCTGGTTTGTTTTTGTTTTAAGGAGTGGGTTATTTTCTTGGTTTTTGGTTTTAGGAGAAAGGGTTTCTCTGTGTAGTCCTGGTCCTGTAGACCAGGCTGGCCTCGAACTCACAGAGACCCCCCAGCCTCAGTGTGTGCCACCAATGGCCATCAGAATGTCTTCTGTTTTAAAACCCATGTTTAGCTGCATGTCCTGGGTGAAGCATTTCCATTATTAAGCAGATGGGGAGGTGACAATCAGAACGTGTGCATCTTCTGTTTATGACATTTTGAGCCAAGTTGTTGTCGGGAGGGCTGGTGCTTAGCACGCCCCGGTCTCTGCCTATTGGTTGTTAGAAGCAACCAACTGTCATAGCCAAATCTTTTATAGATGTTAGCAAATGTCGCTGTAGTGAGCTCCCCTCCTCATAGGGAAACCTGGGCTTTGTCAATGATTTCTTTCTATAAAATAACTAAGGGGAGCAGGGCAGTGATGGTGCACATCTTTTTATTTGTTTGTTTGTTTTGTTTTGTTTTTCCAGACAGGGCTTCTCTGTGGCTGTGGAGCCTGTCTTAGAACTAGCTCTTGTAGACCAGGCTGGTCTCGAACTCACAGAGATCCATCTGCCTCTGCTTCCCAAGTGCTGGGATTCAAGGCATGTGCCACCAGGCCGGTGGTGCACATCTTTAATCCCAGCACTCAGGAGGCATTCCAGGACAGCCTGCACTACACAGAGAAAGCCTATTATGAGAGATCAAAACCAAGCAACCAACAATAACAGCAAAACACTACATGCACACTCACGCATGCATGCGCACGCGCGCGCACACACACACATACACACACACACACACACTAGCAATTTTCTCAGCTAGCATTCCTCCCTACATACCAGCAATCACCATTCTGTTTTCTTTCCATCTCTGCTTTGGATGCTAGCCAGGAAACATAGCCCTTTCTAACCATGCTGACAATCAAGAAAGTGTCGTCAGCTGGGAGGACTCTTGGGCTTCGCACTGGTATCCACCCCAAACCACCACTTGCCTTTTCTAAATGCAACAGCTGGACCCCATGTGTACCCTTAGATTTCTCTTCCCTTGTCCAACTTACCTTCCTCCACAGGAGGCCATGGCTTTGTTGCTGTGGAACAGTCTCATTTTACCTTCCTTTCCCCCCCCCCCGAAACTTTGACACACGTGTCCATCACCTATATACTCCCCCAATGCTCTCTTCATTATGAGCAAGTCTGCTTCTTTGTCCGAGAACAAAAAGCTTCTTTTTCAATCTTAACTGATGGTGGACTTTGTAAGGGTTCCCAGCAACCTTGACAAACTAAGAATGCTCAGGAAGCCTGGAATGGCAGCACATACCTGTCACTCCAATACTCAGGACACAGAGGGGACAGGATCATTGCAGGTGTAAAGCCAGCCTGTTTTACATGGTGAGTCCCAAGATGGCACAGGGAGACACTATACAAAACAAAACACAGAGCAAACACTCCAGTTCTCCACATCTCCAATAAACATATAAAAATGTGCTTTGCGTTGATGATGGCAGGAAAATGTAAATTCAAACCACAATATGGAAGCACTACACATTTGCTACAGTGGCTGAGATTTTAAAAAATGGATAAAACCAAATGTTAGTCTTAATGCTCGCACTACAGTACTAATGAGGCCAAGCACTTTACAAAAACTGGTGGTGCTGTTCCTAGTAGAGCTAAAATACATGCATATGCATGCATATCCTACAGGAAGGGATGCTGATGGGCAAACAAAGACATTCCTAGAGTATTCACTGTGGCGTCTTCCATATTGCTTCAAACAGGGCCCACTCAAATATTTGTCAACAAAAACATAAAACAACAAACTAAACTGGCCTTAGTGGCACAGACTTATAATGCCATCACTTGGGAGGCAGAAGCAGGTGGACCTGATCTCTGTGAGTTTGAGGTTTGTGTGGTTTACATAGAGAGTTCTAGGACAGGCAGGGCTACATAGAAAGACCCTGACTCAAAATAAAACAAAAAACAAAAGCAATGGGCTTAGATTCTCAGAAGGGCAAACCGCATCTCACTGGGAGGGGGTTGCATAGAACCTCTGGTAACAGCATATGCAAGCCCCACAAGCAAAATGTTAAGCAATAATGTTAGAAGTAAGAATATTGGTTCTTCTTGGTAATGAGGAAACAGTGTTTCTTGACATGGTGCTGGTTGCTATGTAAGTGGGCTCATTTAGTAAAAACTCATTACGCTGTGCAATTGTAAGCAACGCACGGTGTTTGGGTTGTGTGGCATCGGGGGTCAGGCTGCCTGGAAGCAGATTAAGAGCACCATCTGGGCATGTGTTTACTGGGACAGGTGTTCTTGAGAGCACTGTCCAAAGAGGAGGAAGCAGGGCAAACGAGCTCTAAGTAAGACAGAGGCCCCAGACCACTGTTCCAGGAACAATTCAGGTGGGGTGGCTCTATATGCTCATCCTAAACTGAGATTTACACATTCTCTCTCTCTCTCTCTCTCTCTCTCTCTCTCTCTCTCTCTCCTTTCCACCTCCTCATCTCCCCCCCCCGTTTCTGGTTTTTTGAGACAGGATTTCCTCTGTGTAGCCCCAGGCTGTCCTGGAACTCTCTCTGTAGACCATGCTGGCCTCAAACTCACAGTGCTGGCTCTATCTCCTGAGTACTGGGATTAAAGGTGTGCACCACCACATGATTACACATTCTCTTTTAAGCAAGGAAGTCTCTTTGATTCTTTGCAATTTCTGTCAAATTAATCCGCTCATTGTTTTACGTGTGGGCTGCTGTGGGGAAGGAAATCTGACCTTGGATGTGTTGTTTCTCTTCAGCATAAGACTTATATGGGAAAGAGACACAGCCTGGAGCCACGGGTACCACAGGAAATGGATCTCTGCTTCAACATGAACAAAGATTTTGACTTGAATCATGAAAGGGGAAGCATTAGAAAGAACAAAGGGACAAGACAGGACATGCCGTGTGCATGCTGCCATATACTGCCATGAAATGAGCACATCTACTGCTAGACACTTCTCTTGTTTCCCTACTGCTAGGCTGAGGCACCCCAGAACATTCTAGAAGCAAGTTATCAGACATCAAAATGGAACAGTTATGTTTATTCTTCATTCCTAGAAACATTTCTGTGGTCGGCTCAACCCAACCTATTAAACTTTTCCTAGTAGAAATCCGTTATGGAGTCCATCACATAAACTTTGAAACCCCAAAGAATGGTTAATGTTCTCAGCGTTGATATTTCCAAAGAGTGGGGCTTGCCATGAACAGTTCTCTTGTTCAGTGCTGGGGAGGGATATGGCTTATCTGCTCCAACAAGGCTTGGGCTAAGGCAGTTGGCTGTTTTTTTTTAGAGTTAAGGCTGCCGTTTTCTGGAAGACACAGCTGTGGTGGAGGTTGAGCGGCTGTGGCAAACACCGCACTCCCAGTAGAAGCAAGAGACCTATTACAAAATCACAAGCCCCAGATCTCCCTGTCCTCTCTGTCCGCGGGCTGAACTGCCTCCTGTTAGGGCAGAGGTTTCACCCTCTCTCAGCTCCCACACGTTCCTCTTTATCCCTTTCTCTTGTCTCCCAAGGGAGGGCTAAGCAAGGGGGGGAAATCTGCCGAAAGAAGATGGCATGGGGTGGAGAGTAACATCCGTTTCCGTTCTGGGTTCAGTCAGAAACGCAGTGTATTCCAACAGTGCAGTTAGAACAGGAGCCAGCCGAGGCAGAAGCAGGAGCTTGGCCCATCTGGGCGGAACCGAAGTCCGCTTCTGGCAACCCCCTCTCTCCAATACTTTTCTTTGGATTCCTCTCTTTCCTTCCTGCTTCCTAACCCGCATTTAAAGCTGATGGTGCCCGATGTCTTCACAGCTCTGGCAGTAGATAAGGACTAACATAAGTGAGGAAGAATCGTAGAACCTCTTCCTGCATCACTTTCAGGATCATTCGTCCGTCTGAGAGGTGCTTGTCGCTTACAGAAACAGTCTCGGGACCTTGAATGTTTCCAGAAGAGAATTCACCCAAGAGATGAAAGGATACAGAAGCTTGGGGGAATCTGAGCGAGTGGATTGTAGGACTGGGGGAGGAGGGTATGGTGTCACTCAAAGGAAGACCACACAGTGTCTGAGGCCCTGGGTTGGATCTCTAGTATCTCCCCATCCAAAGAGGGCAGGATTGCAAAGGGCATCTCTCCACAGCATGGATTTTACCCCTCTCCCAGATAGTCCCACAGGGTTCCGTGCAACAGTACACAGGTCCCACACTGCCTGTGGGTTTGGCAGCAGGCACTTTCTAAAACAGCTGTCTCAGAGGGGCAGGTAGGGGTTGGCTTCCCAGAACTGTCTTTCTCTTTGGGGAAACGGTGCTTAGACTATTGGCCCTATTGCCTCACAGTATTCACACGCCTTCAACAGGGGAAGAACATATGAATGCCCTAAGATGAGCCAGTGGTGGGATTCCACCCTTTGATCACAGAGATTGCTCCAGTAATGCCCAGGCGTGTTGGCCAGACTACTAGACATTCGTGGACAAGGTGTTTCACACCAAAGCTAATGGAACAGCATCTCTCTTTATAATGAGGAAGCTGAAAGAATCTGGGCCCTCTTTAGGTATATTGTGTGTACCTTATCTAAGTGAAACCACCTCAAGACACACAGAAGGGAGGAGGGAGGGAGAGAAAATATATCTTAAAAGTTTCTATGTGGGAGCTGCAGACATACGTCATCAGTTAAGAGCACCGCTCTTTTGGAAGACGTGGGTTCGTTCCCAGCACCCACACGATAAGTCACAACCATCTGTAACTTCAGTTCCAGACAATCTAGTACACTCACTCCACTGACCTCTGCATGCGCACCGAACACAGACACACAGGGAAGCAAAACACCCATAAAG
The DNA here is from genome assembly GCA_030556225.1 of Cricetiscus sungorus. NCBI lineage: Eukaryota > Metazoa > Chordata > Mammalia > Rodentia > Cricetidae > Cricetiscus > Cricetiscus sungorus. The sequence continues at coordinate 32,311,491 of JANBXA010000366.1, read as the reverse complement.
TACATATAAATCCAACTTTTTAAAAAGTTTGTGTTTCAGGTGTATGGCTACATGCGTGTGGAGTCCACACATATGAGTGTGGGTCCAAACACACAAATCTGAGTGTGGGTGCGGGAGGCAGACATCTGGGTTTTCTCTCAGTAGTACTGCCTTTTTCCAGACGGGGTCTCCCGCTGAACCTGGAGGTCTCTGAGACAGCTAGACCAGCAAACTCTAAGGTTGCCATTGCCCTGGTCCTCACTGCACTGGAGTTACAGGCGCAGCCCACAGACACACCAGGACCCAAGTGGGTCTCAGGGTCCAACTTCAGGTCTCCATTGCCGCAAGCACTTTCGGGCCTCTCACCTCCACCTCGGTCTTCTGTGGGTTTGTTTGTTCTGTTTTGTTTGTCCGTTTATTAAGTGTTAAAAGTGACGTGTTTATTTGGCAGTGCCAGAGATGAAATCCAGGGTCCCAGGGTTATGCTTGACTGAGCTTCAGCTCCGCCCTCACCGGCAGCTTTTATATTGTAACCACCCTTGTATGCGTGATAACGCGAGATGAACAGACCTCCCAGCTTGTACAGGCGACCCCAGCTTAATCAGTAACTGTTGCCTCTTTCATTCTCAGAAACGTCCCTGGTGGATGATAAATTACTTGTTGATTATTTGTGTTGCAATGTGACTAAAAAAACAAAAACAAAACCAAAAAAAAATGCAATTCTCTTGTTTTTCTTTACTTTTTTCTTTTACATTTATCATTTTCTTTTATTTTTTCATTTATGTTCAAAGTTTCATACACATGTGCCATATTCAGGGTTGGAAACCAAAATTGTAACCAAATGAAGTATATTTCCTAAATCAATTATATAAACTAGCAATCTGTGTGCCTACCAATGAACGCAAAATGAGTTCTTAGCATCTATGAGCTGAGCGCTCAGGACTGAAGGTAAAATAGCTGCTCTCCCTAGAGTGAGCAAGAGTGACCACTTGGAGTGATAATGAGCTTGGTCTTATTAGATCGCGTTTCTGTACCAAGTGATAGCAACGTATAAATAAGTGTAGAGCTAGAGCGGGCAGGAATTACTTTGGGATTTTTATGATGCTTCCCTTTCTTGCCTGGCTTCAGTCCATCAATGTTACTTGTTAGGCAATGCCACATTAAAGCTGGATTGCAAAATCCTCCCAGGACCCAGTTTGGTGACTCACTATCCAGCTTGGGTCCCTTTTCTTTTCTAAATTAAAGTATATCAATTATTAAAAAGTGTGTGTGTGTGTGTGTGTGTGTGTGTGTGTGTGTGTGTGTGTGTGTGTGTTGTGTGTCTACGCGTGGAGGCCAGAAGTTGACACTGGGAATTGTCCTCACTTGCTGTGCCCCTGCCTTGCATCTTGTTTTTTGACACAGTCCCCCACAGAACTTGGAGCTCATTGATTCACCTAGCTTTTAGCCAGTGAGTACCGAGATCTGTCTGTTTCTGCCTTACTAGTACTGGGGTTACAATGAGTGTCGTCATGCCTAGATCCCTTCCTTTCTTCTTTCCTTCCTTCCTTCCTTCCTTCCTTCCTTCCTTCCTTCCTTCCTCCCTCCCTCCCTCCCTCCTCCCATCCCTCCCTCCCTCCCTCCTTCCCTTCCTTTTTAATTACATGGGTGCTGGAGATCTGGACACAGGCCGCCATATTTGCATGGCAAGCACTTTTAACTGACTATGCATGCTCCAAAATAACGGATTCTATTATAACGTTTTCATACATGCATGCAATGCACTTGTATCATCTTCACCCCGTTACCTACTCTTCTTCTCCCATCAGTCCGCACCACTCCCAGACAGCCTCTGTCCACTTGCATGTCATTTCCTAATCTAGACGCCACATTTGAGATGCTTTTCTCGATGCAGATTTCATGGCTCTATAATCTGCATAGTTCCCCTCTGTTGGTTTCTGGGAGCAGGAGTTACTTCCATAGTTTTGTGCAGCTCGCCATTGTTCATTTAGTACCTCTAGGGGGCTGCATTGTCCTTCATCCAGAAGTCCTCAGTTAATTCAGCCTGCTTCCACCCCTGTGACCTTGTGACTTAGCAGTGAACCTTTCCAACAGCTCCCTTCTCTTTCTCTCAAAGCCGATGTTATACACAGTTCCTGCAGGACGACACACCTGAGTCGTGTCTCTGCTCTGCCATGGTCACTGTGTAAACCTGGGTTTATCTCTCAGCAGAAGTCCACACAGCTCTGCGGGCTGGTTTCTTGTGTGACTCTCCTGCCTCACTGGGGTTGTGGCTCAGTGGTAGAACGTGCTAGAAGAGTCCATTTCTAGCACTGAACAACAAACAAAAAAGAATTTAGTGTCTTATTTGGTAAATCTAATATGTATGTATGTATGTATGTATGTATGTATGTATGTATTTTCCCCATTGTACTAATCAAGACATGCTAATATAAACTATAGTAACAAATAATTTCCAAACTCTCAGTGCCTTGATGCATAAAAGCTAGTCTCCTGCTTATAGCACAGCCTAGTGTAAGGACTCAGGCAGCGATCCAAACCCCACCCACTGTGAGGGTCCTCTACATAGACTCTGTCCCCTTGCCCAGCCCCGTGGCAGTAGGAGGTAGAGAGGGAGAGGATGAGATCTCACAGAACGTGTGTGTGTGTGTGTGTGTGTGTGTGTGTGTGTGTGTGTGTGTGTGTATTCATGCGCTTTCAAGGTTATGTATGTCCAGATGCTCATGTCTCTGTGTGGGTCAAAGATCAAACTCTGATCAAACATCTCAAGAACTATCTGCCTAGTGTTTCTCACTGTAATGTGGCCCCATCAGTTAGGTTAATCTGTCTGACCGGGAGCCCTGCCTGGAATCCTATACAAAGGGAACAGAAAAACATATGTATGCTTCCTAAGCTGCCGGGAAGAGGAATCAGCATTGAGGAACAGACATCTGGCCAGTCTAGCACAGTTTTATTTCACAGTCAGTGTGCACTGATAATAAAGATGCACAATGCCATTCACCTGTTTACTTGTTTTAAAAATGCAGATTTCCATTATATCGCCAAGTTTCACCTAAAACTCACAGTCTGCCTCCACCTACCAGGGTTACAAACACTTGCCACTATGTCTAGTTTATTAATGTATTTTCACAAGTAAAATGGTACCGTATATGCCAAACAAGTTGTAAGTCTTTTGCATGGATTATCTCATCTGATTTAGTTTTATAACAGTTCTGTGAAATTGTGTAAGGATTAAGCAAGGCAGTTATGAAAGTGGTTAGTACCAATAACTCATTTCAATTTTTTTTCTATTTTTCATACTACATGGAGAAACTGCCAAAGTTTGGATATTAAAGGAGCACTTGGATGCTGTCTGTAATTAATATTTAACTCTTACCAAGATGAATAACTTGTCGTGGAGTTATATGTGAGAGATTATAGCATAATGGGTGTTTCCCCCCCCCATCACAGAAACAAATAACTGAGGAAAAGAAGGAGAGGGGATTTTCTTCTGCTCTCGGCTTCAGAACTTATAGTTCGTGGTTGGCGGGTTCCACTGGGATGAGGTAGAACACCAGGAGAGGGCATGGGATGTGTGGCTCATCCTGGAATCCCAGCCCTTGGGAGGCTGAAACAGAACCATCAGGTCTAACTATAGCTTGGACTATATAGTAAGTTCAAGGTCAGCCTCCCCTCTGTCAAGACTCTGTTTCAAAAACAAAGAAAAACAGCTCTGGGTGGTGGTGTTCACCTGTGACTGTAGCTGGTGAGAGGTGGAGGCAGGAGAATCGGGAGTTCAAGACTGCCTGCTACTGAGCAAATTTGAGGCCACCTTGGACTATGTGGAACCCTACCTCACAAGACAATAGTAAGACAGAAAGCAAGTGAGGCAAGCTATATCCTTCAAAGACACAGAATGATCAGCTTCCTGTAACCAGACTCCACTTCCCGTCTCCCTCCTACAAACAATGCCAGTAAATTATGACACTTAATTATATGGACTAACTTGCTGATGACATCAGAGTCCCTAGGATGCAATCATGTCCATAAAGCTTGGCATTTGGCAACCCATCCTTTAACACATAAACTCTTGGAGGCATTTTAGATATAACCCACACAGAAAATACATTTTTTTTTTTAAAGGAACCATACCATACTAGCACATCAAGATTTGCCAGGCTCTTTAATTATCGGACCAGACAATCACACAACAGACTATTGGAAAGCATGAAGATAGGTGTGCCTAAAATCAGTGATTTAACAGCTCCATATCATCTATCTAATATGGAATAGGAAGAAAATTTGGGTGGTGATGTGCTCTCTTCCACCCTTTCCCTGCAAAATACTTCCCACAGGTCTAGACTGCAGAGTTCAGCCCACATTCACGTCAGGTGGATCACCAGCACGGGGGTGGGGGTGGGGGTGGGGGTGGGGGATGGGGATGTGCTTGCCTCTGCACAGCCTCTGTTGCCTAGGTGCTGACCTCTGCTCTACTTCCTGTCTACTTTCCTACACGGTCTACAACAGCCTCTGTACATGGACTCTGCAGCGAAGCTTACATTAGCCATTTTCACGCCTATCCTCATATTTATCCTTGCTTTGTTCCTCCCAGCCACCCAGATGATGACTGCTGAGGGGGCTGCCAGACGCTGATAAGGAAACATAACAGATTTTGACTGAAAATGGGGAAGGAAGGGATAAGAAAGGGTCAAAGTCAGTTGGTGGTCAATGGCAGCCAAAGGCAAGGGGGATGAAGAGGAAATAAGCTTGCATTCTAATTTCCAGTCTGCATAATTTCTCTTAAAGGAAAATGCATGCTTGACCTGAACTTAATCTTGAGTATAGACACTCTCGTGGAGAAATGTCAAGTTTTCAAGTTTTCTTCACCATTGTGGTAGGGATGTTTGATTCAACGTCTCACCATGTCTTCCTGTAAGGTTTCCAGAATTCAATGTCACCTGGTCGAGAAATAGCATAATGGTCCCAATTCCCTAGTGGATTTGGACATAAACTGGTAATTTGTCTGGGTGAGATTTCAAGGGGAGGTACCTCAGGAGAAACCATGTAAGATTCACACACCATGGCATGACAGTCTTGATTCATGATAAGTGAATAGTCCACCTTAATGGGCTGGGGGTGTTGACACTGTCTGCACAGTAAGACATGCTAATTTGGAATCTGCTTCTGTTTTTCATCTGGTTCCACAATACACAGAACCTTTTCAGAGAAAGACAGGAAGAAATATCCCACCAAAAAGATGCTTATTGAAGGAGAAGCTGTGGGAGACTATTTTCATCTTGTGATCAAACTCCCTCTGGGCTTTGGGGTTAGGAGAGAGAGACAATCCCAGCAGGCACGTGAGGGGCCTGTCTCTGTTCATGCAAACTGTGGTCTCAGTCCTTTACAGAACCCTCCCATTGTCCTACCCCAGAAGGCTTGCTGGACAAACCAATGTGAGCTTTGTTTCTAGACTTGCTTGCTTTCATTTTAAGACATTTACGTCATCCCAGGTCATTCATGGTGGAGTTTGTGTGCACAGAGATAGTTCCCAAGAGTGGGAAGAACGCTTTAGCACACAGCTGAAACTAACTGACAATGTGTACATTCTGTGACCCTGTCATATAGTCAGGACTGGAGTCAGGGGGTCAGTCCTCTAACAACTGCATGCATTCTGATGAGCACATGAGTGTACAAAGACATTGGGAGTTTCTAATAGTCAAAGGCTTCTTTTATAGCCAATTCCCCTGCCCCCATGTTTTTGAGATAGTGTCTTTCTATGTAGCCTTTGAGGTCTTAGAACTTGATATATAGACCAAGCTGGCCTTGAACTCACAGAGATCCATCTGCTTCTGCCTCCTCAGTGCTGGATTAAAGGCGTACACACCACCACACATCAATTTGTGACATCCATTTTATGTAGGAAAAGCAAGGCCAACTCAAGAATCAAGAATTGATCAGGAATGAAAAGACAGTAGCAACTCAATGGAGAATGCCTTGTTTTCTTTCCCGATGTTGTCTTGAAGGGATGAATTCAGTCAAGAGACAGAGCGTCTAACCAGAAGTTTATTTCACAAAGCAGCAGTTTAATTAATAAAGCTAAACAGAGCGAGGCACGGTGTGGTGGAGCTCCCCTTTAATCCCAGCACTCCATAGTCAGCAGCAGGTGAATCTCTGTGAGCTCGAGGCCAGCCTGGTTTACTTAGTGAGTTCAGGAAAGCTACGGCTGTGAAGACGGACCCTGCCTCAAAACAAAACAAAAACCAAACAACGAGAAGCAGATAGATCACTCCAAAGATGGATTGGAGTGGGCTGTCCTTAGTTGGGAAGCAGCCTAGTGGGCTCTGAGTGGTAGATGGTAAATACTTTCTATGAATGTTCATGAGGTGAGTGTTGAAACATCTAGAATCTTTAGACTCCAAATGAAGAATTCTGCAGGGAAGTCTGGCCGCCAGCTCTGCCACCCGCAAGAGGAGCAAGGTCTACTGTTCAGGGTCAAAACAACTCGAATTACAGTCTCACTTTAGTCAGTCCTATTCTTTCTCTTGACTGTCTCCTGCCCAGCTGCAAACCCTTTTATTCACCTTCCTTAACTCTGTCAACCCCCTTGTCATGTTGTAACACTCGTCCTACCTCAGACATTTGTTTTTACCAGAACAGTTGTACCTGTTGAGGGCCACAGCAGGTAGGTGAAAGGCAGAAGTGAGGCCGAGTTGAAGAGATTCTGAGAAGTCCCTTTGGACCACACACACAAGGCGAGTAAGTACAGCACTGACATTCGTCAAACCCTCAGCACGCTTAGCTACTGCTGTTTTCCAGGAAAAAGCTCTGACAACCTGGCAGCCTGAGGATTAGCTGCGGTTATTTTGGTGTAAGAACTGTTTCAACAAATTGCTGTGCCTTTGTTGCTGCTGTGAGCTCACTCCTGTGACCACCAAGGTCCCTGTTGCGCCACCAGATGTCAGCCTGACCTTGCTGGTGCCTTCAAGGGTCCCTAGGGAAATTAAAAGACACAAAAGCCTGATTCCAGGAATGAATAATAGGGGCATGGAGTCTCACAGAGGGAAACTGGAAACAGCAACTACCCGGACTTCCATTTCAGAAAAAGCTAGAGACCGCTACAAATTTGGACACACACACACACACACACACACACACACACACACACACACACACCCTTTATGTAATGAACATCTATCCTTGTGGACATGTGAGCTGGAATATAAGGACTTTGTTGATTCAGTTCCTAAACTTTGGAGCTCAGTAACAAGGCTAGCAAAAAGTAAATATATCCTAAAGAGACACTGAGGTCTCCCAGTGTGTCTATTAGACTGTTGAAACAACAGACTCCAAAGAAATGGAAATTTCCCCCAGAAATGTCATGCTGGGAAAAGGAATAAATCCCAGCCAGATAGGGGAACTTGTTTCCCAAAAATGATTTCCCACAATTCTAACAACGTTTCAGACCACTTCATAGGATAACACTGAAGCCCAGATAATGATGGGTCTATGGTGGGCAGGACCTTGCCTGGACGGGGACAGTTACGACTAACCTTGTCCCTCTATCTAAATTCCAATGTTATCTTTCTTCAGGACCTGAAGACATGGGAGGCTCACTGGGTCTCTTTGTCTTACCAGTGTAACTACACTGAATAAATCTTTTTGTGGAACTCTTTTCTGCTTTCTGCTATTAACTTGCCTCTTGTAGTTGGTTTACAGAGGACCTCGGCTGAACAGAGGGTGGCTCCAAGCTCGATGTCAGGTCCAGGACTCACAGGGCTGCCTTTTGGTTTTGCACCCATAGTAATACGCACTTAATAGTCAACACAGCCATGGTACCCAGCTGGCAAGAGTGTCAGTTTTTATGTAGGATGAGATGAAACTCATACCTGAGAATTAAGAGGATTGGGTGCTTTCAGGACAGTAACTACGAAGGACAAAGGTACTATATTTCTAGTTTTGAGGCAAAGAAAATCCTAGCAATGAACAAAATAAGCACGGTGCAGAGAAAAACAAGGGGGGCAGGAGGAACTGTGGGGCAGGATGTGTGACTATAATAAGAGCATCCACCAGGTGAGGGAAAAGAGCCCCCCCAGCTTCTCATCTCAGAAGGGGGGCCCTCAATTGCAAAGGAACAGAACTGGGAGTGTTGGGGAGTAGCTAAGTACTCCTGAAGTGCTGTGTTCAATCAGCAGGAGGAAGAGATGGGCAGAGGAGGGGGGAAGGAGGGGAAAAGCAGAAACAGCAACGCAGAATGGGGGACAGTCAGTAGGTAAAGTGGCTCAGGAGGCAGAAGCAGGAGGGATTAGATTTCAAGGCCAGTGCAGGATACACAGTAAGACTCTGTCTCTAAAAGTTAAATTAAAAAAAAAAATTTAAGCCTGGCCGTGGCAGTGCATGCCTTTAATCCCAGCATTGGGAGGCAGAGGCAGGCTGATCTCCGTGAGTTCAAGACCAGCCCGGTCTACAAGAGCTTGTTGCAGGGCAGCCTCCAAAGCCACAGAGAAACCCTGTCTTGAAAAACAAAACAAAAACAAACAAAAAAAAAATATTTTAAAAAGTGGTTTGTTCTAAAAAAAAAAAAAAAAACTTTTGTTCTAGATTTTTCTTCCCCATTAAGTTTATGCTATAAACTTGTGCTCTTGGTCCTGGCCTATAATACAGTAATTTTATGAGTGCCTGACACGAAATAGTTATAAACCTTGCATAGAAAACATTTAGCAAAGCAGCTGGCACATATTTAGAATGTAATACATATTAACTATTGTTTTATATGCAAGTGTGGTGCTAGAGGTCAACCTTGAAGCCTCGTGCAGGCTAAATAAGTTTCCTACCACTAAACTATATCCATGGCCCTAATATTACCCATTACTGCTTATTTCTTCTTTCTTTCCTTCTTATTGATAGTCTGCTGTTCTTAAATTCCAGATTCTTCTCCTCCCTCAACGTGCTGACGCTAGGTGGGTATCACCTTGTTTGGTTTCTACTGGCTGTTTCTAAGAATGTTTCTCTGGTCTCAAAATGGCTTGAGGAAATGTACTTGAAACAGGAAATGTACAAGGTATCTCAGAAGGTTTTTTGTTTGCTTGTTGGCTTTTTAAAAAATATTCTATCATTTATGCTGTTTCCAGATGAAGCCAGGAGAGCATGCCCAACAAGAAACAGGCAAAGAAGTCACCGAGTGAATAGGGAAAGGGGAATGCATTATAATGTACTACGATAGGAAGAAACCAAACTTTAATGATGCAGGGTGAGCCCCTGCATTTTAGAACCTTCTGCCACGTAAAACATGGAAAGCAGAGAGTTGTTTTTGTAGCAGATGCGGCTCATAATGAAAAAAAAAACAAAACAAAACAAGGGTTCTTTGTTTTCCGCCACTGACAGGCATTCTGGTGAACCTTAGCGCTAGCTCTGCTTGCCTGTTTTCTTCTCTTTGCTGTTACATATCGGATCTGGGAGTTTCCCTGCTTAATATTTAACTAGTCTCAATGTTTGGTGTCATACAGTTCACGGACTAGCAGGGTTGGGCTACTGCCAGCTTCCTTAGCTTGCACAGCTGCAGAAGTGCACCGGTTTTTATATAATCTGCCCTTACTCTGATCGGCCACCCCTACCCAGACACGTTCAGTGTTAAAGTAACAGCAAATCAGCAAATCAGCGTCTGGGCGGGCCATCAGAAGTTCCACCCATCAGACTGCACCGCAAGGTGTCACTCTCCCCTCCGTTAAGCCTTTGTTAAGGACTTGGTGTTTGTGGGACCCAAGCATGGCAGACTTCCAGAAGCTGGTTTAATATTTAACCCCAAGGAAGCAAAGGACATAGAACATGAAATATACAATCCTAGGAAGCAAAGAGAGTCGCACGGTATGGAAGGTAAAGGAGAAAGAGTTGTCAAGTTCTGGGAGGAAGGAAAGGGAACGCTCGGGCCAGTCCTTATTTTCCCGGGTACGTTGTTTCAGCAAGCACCAGCCTGAGCTTCCACTTTCTGACCAGCGAACAGGCGCTCTGGGAAGGACTTACATCATCCCAGCACAAATCTCCAACACCTTCAGACTTGGAGGCTGGCCCCTGAAGATTGTTGTCTCAACTAAGGTGTGTTCAGGACAAGACACTTCACTGTAACCAAGACTAAATCCCAGTATGTCCAGAGACTGTAGCTGTAGGATATACTATATTGCAACTATACACATTAATTATTTTGTTGCTTTTCTAACAGGCTGTAAAACTTTTTGGAGGCTGATAGGCAGGAAATAGATGATATGCTCTGCTGTGGAAGTATTTCACATGGAACTTTAAAGTGCTTTTTAGTGTATGTGTGTGGGTGCACAGGTATCAGTGTGTACGGGGCTTAGAGGACAATTGACAGAAGTTGCTTCTCTCTTCCTACCATGGGAGTTTTATGGGGGCTTCAAATTCGGTTGCCAGGATTGGCCGCAAGGCTGTTTAGGGGCTGAGCTATCTCACCAACCCTGCATTTTAAGTTTTGAAGGTTACATTTGGTTAGTTATCTCCACATAACTTTTCATTTTGGTTTATTAAGATTTGAATTCCAGCAGATGTGGCTGTGGCCTGCTTGTAATCACAGGATGTGGCACAGAGAAGGAGCAGGAAGGTCAGGAGTTCAAAGTCATCTTTGGTCTCCTAGCAATTCTGAGACCAGTCTGGGCTAAATGAGAACCTATCTCAAAAACCATCAACAACCCCAAAACAGGGGCTGGAGAGATGACTTGTTGCTCTTACAGGGGACCGGGGTTCATTTCCCAGCATCCACAGGGTGGCTCACTACTGTCTCTAACCCCAGTTCCAGGGAAATCCAATGCCATTTTTTTTGACCTCTCAGGACAACAGGCATGCATGAGATCCACACATACATTTAGGTAAAATATTTAAACACATAAAATTTCAAAATCTGAAATAGATGAAAATGACTATAAAAGTTCTATAGTTAAAAATAAGTGTACCCAATATTGTAAACATTTTGAACAATGAAAACTCTAAGGCTGGCAAAATCTGTGTATTGAGGGGCTAGAGAGATGGCTCAGTGGTTAAGAGAACTGACTGCTCTTCCAGAGGACCTGGGTTCAATTACCAGTGCCCACATGACAGCTAACAACTGTCTGTAACTGCAAATCTGACACCCTCACACAGACATACATGCCCAAAGAACACCAATGTAAATAACATGAAAATAAATAAATTATTAAAAAAAAATCTGTGTGTTGATTGTTAAGACACTTGTAAATACAACTCTCTCTGAGCATGCACTTTGGAGTATATACTGCTGACTTTCTATTACATGACTCGCTTCTCTCTTAATACCTGTACTAATCTATACCAAAGCCTTTTCTTCATGTGTATATGTCTGTGTGCTCAACCAGCCACATAAACCAGAGTGGCTGGCCAGGGAGCCCCAGGTCTATCTGCCTGCCTCAGCTTCCTAGCTATAAGACTACAAGCATGGGCCACTGAGCCTGGGCTTCAAGCTTGGGTGCTGACCCTTATATGACAAAGAACTTTACTTTTTTTTTTCTAAATAAGTTCCAACTCTGTTTCGTACTGTGTTATCCTGAAATTCTTTTCTGTGTTCTAAAAAACCCCAGCTTCCAACTAAGTTGAAGTCTCTGAAAGACAACACAAATAATGCCTAGGCAACAGCTTAGGGCTACAGCTCTGTCCCCCATCACACTTGGAAGGCCTGTTGACAGAATAGATAATGTGTGACCAGAAATATATAGATTTGTGAAAAAATAAGCAAGTACAAAAATCTGGGGAAAAAAATTGATGCCAGATAAAATTCTAGTAAAGCCCAGAAAATTACACCAAACCTGATGACCTTAGCATAAAGGTCATTAGAAAAAAAATTAAGAGCAAAACAACAACAAAGACAAATGGACAGCAAATTCCTTATTCATCACTGTGTGTTCTTTGGGGTGGGGGGAAGAATATAGTGAACGAAATGTAAACGACTAGAATAATACAACAAAATAAAGCAAAAACAGTATAAAACTACTGTCAGCATTTTGAGACGGGGTTCCTCTGTGTAGCCTGGCTGCGTTGGAACTCACTCTGTAGACCAGGCTGGCCTCAAACTCACTGGGATCCATCTGCCTCTGCCTCCCAAGTGCTGGAAAGGAACGCATGCACCACCACCTGGCCTATGGACAACCTTCTTGAGCTTCTCTACTTTCTGTTTATTCTTTTGATAGGCTCTTGCTGGCAACCATGCTGGCCTCTAGCTCATGGCAAACTTCCTGCTCGACCTCTGCTTCTGGAACACAGGCACGCATGAGCCAACATGCCCAGCCTCGTGATTCTGTAATACCCAATGCATGGGTTAAAGACTTCTAGGAGATAGGACTACAGGTGAGCCTCGAAGGGTGAGACAGTGGATGCCTGCAGGGACATACTGACAATATTCCTAGGGGACACATTCAATGCCCAATCCCAAAGTCCTCAGTAAGGGTTCTTGAATGAATGAATGAATGGAGTAAATGAAGTAGATAAGTGACCAAAAAAAAAAAAACAAAACCTACTGTCTTTTGGTTGACATCTTTTAATGCACCTGAAAATTTGCCCTCTCTCACACTTGTAATTAATTCCCCAACACAAAATTATGTATTTCTCAATTGACTGAAAAAATACATAATAGATTAGAGGCACAAGATAATACCTGCCAACAAAGACCTCCATCATCTGAAGTTCCCTCAGAAAGATTAAAGTTTGCAAAGGCTGACTGAGTAGAACTTTACGATTGTGGAGTTGGAATATCAAAGATTTAGGATCAAAATAATCCTGGGCTTCTTTAGACACACTAGCCATTTATCATCAGCCTTTGTATCTGATCTTCCATTCTTTTGTAAAAACAAACAAACAAAAACGTGCTTCTTTTGGGTATAGGTGTTTGTCTGCACACATGAAGAAGGCATCAGATTCCACCGGCCAACAGTTTTAGAGGGTTGTGAGCCAATATGTGGATGCTGGAATTGAACTCAGGACCTCTGGAAGAGCAACCAGTACTCCTAACTCCTGAGCTATCTCTCCAGCTCCTGAGTGTCCATCCTAACCTGTTAGGTAAAACCTGTGGAATGTAACCAACCCCAAAGCAAGGAATGTCTCCAGATGGAATCTGAGATCCGAAGCACACTGTTGCCTGCTTTACTGTAATTGCCTGCCTGGTATCTATTCCTAAGTACTGAATAAGGCACTGGCTTATGACTTTTTAAAAAGATTTATTTTGTGGGCCTGAGAATGGATGCACACACACACACACACACACACACACACACACACACACACACACACACCTCACTCATGTGTATGTGAGTGCCACACTTGTTCAGGTACCTGCAGAGGCCAGAAGAGCACTTGGGATCGTTAGAAACTACAGTAAAGGCAGTTTTTGCCTGCCCAATGTGGATGTTGGAACTGGATTAGGTTTCTCTGAAAGAGCAGCAAGTGTTTGTAACCACTGGACCATCTCTCCAGCCCTCTCTCTTGTTTTGTAACAAGAAGGAGTTCAGGTAACCCCCATGCCACTGTGAAACATGTCCTTTGTGTTGACTTGAATCCATGTCCTGGATAATGTCACTCATAACTCAGACCAGAATATATCCCTTTATTCCCTCTGGAAGACAAGGAGCTATAGACTCCGCTGCACAGGGAGACAGTGAGTGGGCATCAGGCAGGAAAGAAGAAAGCTTGTTAATGCATTTCTTTTTTTTCCAGCAGAAAACCTTCAGAAAATGCTGTGGAATAATCCTTGTATATAGCATGAATATTTATTACTTTCATTGGTTAATAAAAAGCTGATAGGCTGGTAGCTGGGCAGGAAACTAGGCGGAGAAAACCAAACTGAGGATGATGGGAAGAAGGAAGGCAGAATCCCGAGTCACTGGCCAGATGCAGAGGGAGCAGATGAACACGCCATGCTAATAAAGGTACAGCCATGTAGCAGAGCATAGATAAGGAATATGGGTTAACTTAAAATGTAAGAGCTACTTAGTAATAAGCCTGAGCCATGGGGTGAACATTTGCAATTAATATAAGTCTCTGTGTGGTAATTTGGAAGTGGCTGCTGGGATGAGAAAATTCTGCCTACAAGAAAATGTCTACCACTGAGCAGTCTTATAAGGGGACTTTACGTTACTTTAGCAAGTAAGACAGGACCATGTGTCCTCTTGGTCAAGTGAGTAATTCAGCTTGAAGTGCAGCCCTTTCTTTGGGCAAAAAGTGGCCAATTTGTTTTAAAAGACAGAAAAGGCCCAAACTTAAAAGTCATTTTTTAAAATGTAACATTTATTTCATGCTATGCCTTTATATTTTCACATGATCATCTTAAGATTTACAGTACAGATTTAATAAAGATAGCGAATCACTCTCACCAAATTTTAAAATAAAGCTATATATTAATTACTTTAAAAAAAAACGTCATTTAACAATACTACATGTGATTGTGGATGGTGAATTTCATTTTGGCACACAGCTCTTTTTTCCTTTTGGTACTGCAATTGAAGAAGAAATACACATCACACTTGAAGTTCAGGTGACAAGAAATCATGATTAATGTCAATCAACTTCAACCAGCCAGCAACTCCGAAGTGCTCTGGAGTTATCCCGATTATTTATAATCAAAAGAAAAACAGGATTAATTCTTAGTAGCCGGTAGATTAGAGTCAGTACCAACATTTTAAAATAGGCCTCGGAGCTTGATCATCTCCACAAAGCATTTGAGAGGAAAGGTTTGGAAAATCAAGACTCCCATTTGAATGGAAAGCAGCAATATTCTTAATTTGGTGTTTGTCCACCCCGCAAAGAAACCACCTGTCACATGATGGTGGGAAGTTAGTCACATCCCATTTAGGCAAAGATGGCTTGTCTTCCTCATGCTATCTACCATTTCTCAACTTAATTATTATTTCATTTGGGTATTGCATGGAGCCCAGGTTTGCCTGGGATGGGGTGATCTTTCTGCCTCTGAGGTGCTGCAATCAGACGTGTGAGATACTAGGCCTAACAAATTATTTCTTAGACAGGGTCTCTGTGTGTAGCCTAGAGTGGCCTCAAATTCCATTCTCCAGCAAGAGTCTTCTCCTTGCTGTGGGCCACCATGCCTAGTTGTAATTAAACCCCAGAAGGCAGAAGCTAAAGACACTAAAGGGCAATGGCAGTTTTCGTTTCAACAAAAGATGGCCTTCTAATTTACACATACAGTGCTAACATAGAAATGAAAACCATCTTTCTTTTCATCCTCAAAACATACAACATTGCACACACAATCATCTAAAAATCTAGCCCGGTGTTGGTGGCTCCAAAGCAACACAGAGAAACTCTGTCTAGAATTTTTTGCCTACTTTTGATTTTGAGACAAAGTTTCTGTAGCCCAGGCCTTAAGCTCATGGCAATCTCCCTACTTCATCTTCCTAAAATGCTGGGATTATAGGTGTGAGCCATCATGCCTGGCTTTGTGTGTGTTTGTGTGTGTGTGACTTTAAGTTTTCCCGTGGGTGTGGACACGCCTCTTTGCTTTCACACCCAGAATATTTCAAATAAACTCCAGATGGGGCGAAAGAACTCAGGCCCAGGGAGGACGAGAGGGCCAGGCAGTTGTGGGCATTGTCTTCTTGTCCATCCCCACCATCCATGACACAGAGCTTCACTTTACTTTTCTCCTCATGTCATAACCCAGAAAGGTTAAGCTGAATTTGGCGATAAAGGCAGAGATTAAGGAAGAGTCAGTAGCCAGGGGATACCTAGCAAGGCCCTGCCTTAAAAAAAAAAAGAAAGAAAATCTAAATAGAGAGGAAAAAGTTACTTTGTGGTGATGGCTTTTAAGCTGTTGATCATTTAAGAACCTTCTTGGACGTTCTTCTTAGCGGGTCACATTCCTAGGGACGCTGTCTTCATTTGATGCTGGTGGAATCTAGACTTATCTAAGAGCTTCTGGCTAATTTTGGTGAAAGCCTTTTTTTGTTCATGTGTTTTTTGTTCACTGTGTTGCCCAGGCTGGCTGGGCCACCAGAATTCAAGTGGTCCTCCTCCTGCCTCGGTGTCCTAAGTATTCAGGACCACTAGCGACATTCCATTATTCCTACCTTCAAAGTACAATGGGAGTGACGTAACCCATGTAATAATTACCCTAAGAACTTTGGAGAAAGACATTTTCCCATGTTGCTATTTTGGCTTTTCAACACCTTTCTGCAAACATGAAAACCAATGATTGGGGACCACGGCCTGGGCTCTAGTAAGGCAGTTCCACCCCATACCATAGGGAAACCGCTTCCCTATGCCATACATTGGCACAAGCACATGCGTGTGCACACATGTATGGTTTTTGAGACAGACATTCACACTGAGAGCTGAGGCTGGCCTGGCTCTTGCAGCCCTGCTCCTGCCCAGGCCTCCTGAGTGCTGGCATTACAGACTGGAGCCACCACACTCCTGCTAGGCTTTGCTTTTTAAGGATGTGCTACCCGGTTCAAACACTGCATATACGTCAAGGTGGGTATGGACAGAGAAAAGATCTGTATGTCCCAATTATCCATTTGTCTGGCAGTCTTGTCATGTCATTGTCGTGCTGTTCTGGGACAGGGCATCAGCGGGGAAGTCTCGTTGCTCAGCAGTCCAACTCTTCCATGACTTCCATGACAATTGTCCTCGGGCCTGTGAGAATCAGGTTGCTCACGGTGCGGTAGTCTACATTCAGCACGTTGAGCCCATTGACAGAGACGACGAACTGACAGACCTACAGGAATGACAGAAAGAACATCAGCTCCTGTTGGGGATGTAGCTCAATTGACGGAATGTGATGAGAGATGTTATCCTGTATATATGTTTCTCATACTGGTTAATAAAGCTCTGTGGCCAATGAGATAGCAAGATAGGCGGGGCTAGGAGACAAGGATGAAAGAGGAAGTGGGAAGGAGGAGTCGAGATGTAGCCCGGGGGAGGAAGGAAGATGCCCGCCGCGGCTCCCGATAAGACGACCACGTGGAAATACTTAGATAAGTAGAAATGGGTTAATAATTAAGGCAGAGCTAGCCCATAAACAATAATGGTAACTGGCCAACAGGATTGTATCAAATACAGAGTCTCTGAGTGTTATTTGGGGCTGGTGCGGCTGTGGGCCCAGACTGGTGGCAGGCGGGATGGAGCCGGAGGGAAGGAACAACCTGCTGTAACAGGAATGTCTGTCCTGGATGCCCATAATCCCAGCATTTGAGGAGTGGAGGAAGTAGGACCATGGTGGTTATTGTAGGCTATATAAAAAGGTCAGTCTGGGGTAAATGAGATGTTGTTTCAGATACAGACACATAGACACAGACAGACAGAGAGAGAGACACACACACAGAACACACACACACACACACACACACACACACACACACACTTACTTGTTCATTTTTTTATAAACTTAGTGTGTGTCCCAAACATTATTCTTAAAATAGCCAAGACCAACCAGCTAGCTACTATGATTCAATCATTTCAAAAAGGACACACTTTTTCTACAGGGCAGGATAACAGAAAAAGCACTTATTTTAGTATTTTGCAAAAATTGGGCTTAAATCCCAAGTCTGAATCTTATTAGCTTATACTAGTTAGTTATATTTCTAAGTTTTATTTCCATCTATTGTGTGGTACCCATTTCATATGACTCTTGCAAGAATTCTAAGACAGAGTACATGAAGCTTTTATTAAAGTGGGCCAGCCTACGAGGATTCAGTCTTGTAGCTCTTGTGCCTATGGGCTGTAACTATTCACATGGATCTGGTATACATCAGCCCCTCCTCTTCTACACCTGCCCATCCTACATTATAGTGTTAATAGTGCCTCCTTTCACTCACCAAAGTGTCTGGCTAATACTAATCTCTACATACGTCCCTGTTACCCATCCCTAAGATCACGGAGAAGCTAGTGAAAATTAGAGCATCATTCAGTTACGAGTACCATTCCCACACTAGCTGGTCGGCCAGTCCAGTCCAAAATGATTAATTAGCACCAGGTTCAGTGAGAAATCCTGTCTCAGAAATTACACGGAAAGTGATAGAAGATACTTCCTGTAGCCCTCCAGTTTCCTTAGGCACATACACTAGCTAGGGTGTACACACACACACACACACACTCACACACACACACACACACTCACACACACACACACACACACACACACACACACACAAAATAGACTGACACAGAGAGACAGACAGACAGAGAAAGATAAAGAAGATTAAAAAGAGTTATGCTCAAGTGTTAAAGTGTCCACCATTCAAGCCTAAGGACCAGAGTCTGGATCCCCAGGAGCCTATGTATGGTAGGTTGTTCGAGTAAAAATGGCCCCCATATGCTCATATATTTAGTCCTTTAGTCACCAGGGAGTGGTACTATGTAAAAGGATTAGAAGGATTAGGAGGTGTGGCTTTGTTGGAGGAAGTGTGTCACCGGGGGAGAGGGGAGGGCTTCCCCGCCTGTGAACCAGGATGCCATTCCCAGCTTCTGCTCTAGTGCCATGTGTGCTGCCACGCTCCCTGTCATGGTGATGATGGACTAAGCCTCTGGAGCTGTAAGCCAGCCCCCAATGAAATGCTTTCCTTCATAAGAGTTGCCTTGTGCATGGTGTCTCTTCATAGCAGTAGTTAGTGACTAAGGCACCTTGTAAAGGCCAGATGTGTGTGGCAGCTCACCTATAAGCCCAGCACTTGGAAGACAGACACAGATTCCGGAAACAAGCTGGCTAGACAGATGAACCATATCAGTGAGTTCTGGGTTGCCTCAATGAGAAGGATGAAGAGTGATTAAGTAGGTACTTGATGTCAACCTTGGGTATTCACAGGCCCATGCAAGAGTACACACACACACACACACACACACACGTACACACACGCACTCACGCACACACGCACGTACACATGCAAACACACACACGTACACACACGCAGGCACACAGACACACACAGGAGGAAGGCAAAAGCTATTGAGTGGGAGGAAGAGAAAGAAGAGAGAGAGAAGCAGTGGGGACACAGACCCTTTGGTTGAGTGATTAATCCAGCAATGCTTTCTTTCTCTGTGGGTCTGGTCTCACCATCTCAAGCCTGTCAGTGCATTGCCTGGAAGGTTAACATGGACGCCCATGAGGAGTACTAATTAATTCAGCATTGAAAACTAAAGAATGTGAGAGATACCACCATTTCCTTTTTTATTGATTTCTGGCAAAGTAATGTCAACATAAACTTAAACTTAAAATCAAGTCCCCAAATACCTATCTATACCTACTGCCTCTACATACCCAAGTTGGGAAACACCAGAATCACAGCTTTGTTTCTGAAAACAAAATTTTTAAATAAAAACTGTCATAGGAGCTGGAATCTTAAAATAGGGATTTATGACCTATGTCCCTTTGATGGTGACCTTAATTTAAGTAGGTCACTTCTCCTCTTCTGTATTATACACTTCATGATATAAACATGCCCCATTTGGAGCCAGGGGTGTAGCTCACTTGGAACAGCATTGTCTTGGATGCACAGAGCCCAGGCTTTAATTCTCAGGACCTTATAAGCTCAATGCCGAGTAATGTGCACGTGCAACATCAGCGCCTGGGAAGTGGAGGTGGAGGGTCAGAAGTTAAAGATTAACCTTGGCCTTGGCTGGTTGGAGGCCAGCCTGGGGCACATGAAACTGTCTAAAAAAAAAAAAAAAGTATATATATATATATATATATATATATACATGCATTCCTCATTTGCAAAATCAACAGGTTTAAAAAATGTATATACATCCACACAAGTTCAAATTACACATCACACAAATGCTGGACTTACTAATTCCTCTCTTTTTAAAAAAAATGGTCATTTCCTAGCCAGTGGTGGTGGCACGTGCCTTTAGTCCCAGCACTTGGAAGGCAGAGGTAGATCTCTGTGAGTTCGAGGCTAGCCTGGTCTACAGAGCTAATTACAGGACAGCTAGGGCTATTACACAGAGAAACCTTGTCTTGAAAAGCAAACAAACAAAGCAAAACACAGAAACCATGGCTACAGGAGTAGGAAGCGTAATGTAGTTAACAGAATCGCATTTCTCCAGTAAACATGAACCCTGACATTTGCACTCCCTAACCTTTGTTATTGAGGTGCCTTACACACAGTAACCATTCTCCTTTCCCATTCCCAAAGAATTCGGGGCATGTCTTGAGTGTAAGCAACACTTTTCAACCATGGCCAAGGTCATAGTGATAACTGAGGTGATACTGCCTGATCACAACTCACCCAGAACTGAGCCACGAGCGCTTGTGGGAGCATTGACCCAACTAAGCTGTTGACTTGCTTTTCCTCTGCCAAAGAATGAGAGGAATGTCACCCCCTCCCAACCAGGGTGCTGGACTTCAGATCTGGGTTCTTTCCTCCAAAAGACCTCCTTTGTGTTGCTACACAGGAAGACAGGAATTGCCATCTAACCCACCAACAGGCTCTGGGATAATTTGTGTCTCTGAATCACACTGTGGCCACATTAGTCATTCAGTCTTCACCACAATTATGTTCCGATGTCCCACACCATTTGTCTTAACTAGCCAACATGCGAGCGATAGGAATATCACAGAGAAATCTAAATAGATTCATGTTTCTAGAGGGACATACGGGAATCTCATCATACCAGGTCTGATGGCCTCGTGCGTGGCTGCTAGTCTCTTCTAAACTGGGAAAGTGACTGCTCACACACAACAGATCTTTATTTTAAAATTATGTGTGTGTGTGTGTGTGTGTGTGTGTGTGCACTACCATGAGTTTATGTGCCGAGGTCCTGAAGACCAATCCCCCAGAGCTGGAAGGAATTACAGGCAGTTGTGCATGCGAGGAACCAAGGCTGGGTCCTCGGCAAGATCAGCGGGTGATCTTCCTAACCACAGATCCATGTCTCCAGTCCCACTGCAACCCTCTCTACTGCTTTTTCTTACCTGAATTTGAAGAGCCCGGCTCAGGCTGGGCAGAGGTAAAGAGCTAAAGGAGAGGGAGGCTTGAAGCTTCAAAGACTGAAAGACATTTAATAGTCTCCTGCTATAGGATGGACGTCGAAGCTTCCCTCAGAAACTACTGAAGTCATTTCTGCTCCTATAAGGGCCAGCATCCTGTCCCCACTGTAGGTATTTTGACCGTCAACACACTTGGGTGACAAAGATGCCCCCTCACCATAAATAAACATGGTCCCACCTAAGGTCAGACCGAGCCTCTAGGTTTTTTTTTTTCCTGCCTTCATCTCTCTACAGCTGCTTTAAAAAAGTAATCTAACACATTTATCCACCAAATAATCAAAGAGAAATAAAATTTGGTATATCCATACAGTGGGATATTAGCAACAAAAGAAGACAAACCATAAAAAAACACGCAACAGTAACAACAAAAACAGTGGGCAAGTTTATAATAAATTCCGTCATTGCATGACAGCCCTACCCCCCCTCAGACTGGTCTCAAACTCCTTGTGTAGCAGAGGATTACCATAACTTCTGACACTCCTTTCTCCACCTCCCAAGAATTACAGCTATAGGTCTGAGCTGCCACACCTCTCTCCCTCCCCCATTGCAGGAACTCTACTTGTGTATTCGACAGCCCTAAAATCACACGGTCATCCAGCTGCCATTCTGCGACAGTCACGTAGAAAACTCTTTTCAGCCATCCCCGTCCCTCAGTGCAGTGTGGACAGATTCCGAGCAAGGCAGCCTGGTCTTGTCACTTACGGATCCATTGTAACCAAGCTTGGCTAGTGGGACTCTGTCTCCTAGGTCAATCATTCCAGGGATGAGTAACAAGAGAAACTTTATTCCTAAGTCCCAAGACCTTCCCTCCTCTTGTTCTTGGTCAACCGTGGGCCACGTGACTGGCTTTTTTATTGTCTTTTGTATCTGATAGCTCCCAGTTCACCTAACTCCCATCTTTAGGCAATTGCTTTCCTTCACTGTCAGGGTACAATCCCAAACAAAATCCCTAAGAACAAACAATGTCAGAGAGAAGGTCACATAACTAACTGGAATTTGAACTGCAAGTGACCGAACAGCTTTATCTGAATACAAACTTGTAAGGAAGATGTATATACAAGCTCTGAGGAAAGTAGAGGCCCTGAAGTGTGTGTGTGTGTGTGTATTGTATGTATTTGCATATGCATGGACTTTACATCCCACATGCTGTAACTTTGGCAATCTACCATCCTGTTTTCAGCTATTAGGCGGCAGCCACAGCTGCAGCTTACATCACTCTACCACCAGTTTCACACTATGAGTTGTATAGAGTTGCACAGTGACACGTGCCCTCTTAGAGGCTCCAAGCCACCCCCCTACCCCAAATCATGCTCTGTCCTGTTCCTTCTCTCTGTCTTGTTTGTTCTCCATCTCCTGGTCACACCGTCTCCCTCTCACGTCACCACTCTGAGATGACTTTTCACTCTCCCCTCCCTCCCCCAATAACCCTCTTGCATTAGTTAGATCTGTTGCATGTGGTGTGGTCTCTTAGTGGCTCACATTGACCGAGTGGAGGTACCTCTTTCTCTTTGCCTTGTCATTACACCATGCATACAGAGTTGAAAGCGTTAGGTGTCTTCCCCAATTGCTCTCCATATTATTTAAGATTTATTTAATATGTACATAGTGTTTTGCCTGCATGTCTGCCTACAGGCCAGAAGAGGGCACCAGATCTCATTACAGATGGTTGTGAGCCACCATGTGGTTGCTGGGAATTGAACTCAGAACCTCTTGAAGAGAAGCCAGTGCTCTTAACCTCTGAGCTATCTCTCCTGCCCTCCACCTTATTTCTTGAGACCAGATCTTTCACTGGACCTGGAGCTCACGGATTTGCTAATGCTGGCTGGTCGGTAAGTTCTAAGCAGCCTTGTGTCTGCCCAGTGCTGCGGTTATGGGTGTGAACAGCCAGGCCGGGCTTTTGTACATGGCTACTAGGAATTGAACTTAGGTCCTTCCTCACTGTCTATGGAGCAAGCCCTTTACTTTCTAAGCCATGTCCACAGCCCTTGCTAGTGGTTTTTCTCTCTATTCTTTAATGCTAAGACAGTCTTAGAGTTGCTCAAACACCCATGATACGCTGGTACTCCCACAGTATGAGCTACTCAGGAGGTTGAGGAGGTAGGATTAGGAGCTCAAATCCTAACAGGACTGTAGAGTAAGAATCAGCCTCAAAAAAATCCAAAAAGCAATGCGGATGTGGTATACACTTCCAGCATTGAGGGAGTGAGACAGGAAGACCAGACCAGGAGTTTCACTACATATTCAGTGCACAGCCTGAGTGGACTACATGAAACTCTCTCACAAAACCTCAAAACAGCATGCACACACACACACACACACACACACACACACACACACACACAACGGTGTCAATGTTCAGGCTTTTTCAATTCCATAACACGAATTTTATTCAAGTAAGCCTGGATTATAAAATAGCCACAGTATCTTAGTTAGGTTTTCTATTAATGTGATGAAACACCTTGACCAAAAATACCTTGGGGAGGAAAGGGTTTATTTGGCTTACGCTTCCACACTATAGTCCATCACTGAAGGACATCAGGACAGGGACTCAAACAGGGGAGGAATCTGGAGGCAGGAGCTGATGTAGAGGCCATGGAGGGGTGCTGCTTATTAGCTTGCTTCTCATAGTTTGCTCGGTATGCTTTCTTTACTTTCTTCTTTTTCAAGAGTATTTTTTTCTTTACTTTGTAGACCCGGTTACCCTCTAGCTCACAGAGACCTAGCTGCCTCTGCCTCCCCAGTGCTGGGATTAAAAGAGTGTGACACCACCACCCAGCTTAAGCACGCTTTCTTGTAGAACCCAGGACCACCAGTGCAGAGATGGTATCACCCATAAAGGGCTGCGTCCTCCCCCATCAATAAATAACTAAGAAAATGCCTTACAGCTGGATCTTATGGAGGCTTTTTCTCAATTAAGATTCCCTCCTTTGAGACAACTCTAGTTTGCCTGTCAAGTTGACGCAATGCTATGCTAGTGAGCACACTTGGTAACGCACACCTGTAATCTACCACTTGAGGAGGTTGAGACAGGAAGATGGTGAGTTTGAGGCCAGTTTGGGATATGTAGGAAGACCCTGTCTCATAGAAAGAAAGGGAGGGAGGAAAGGAGGGAAGGAAAGAGGGAGGAAAGGAGGGAGGGAGGTTAACACTATATTGTCTACATATAAGAAACAATGACTGCACCTTCTAGGACCCACCAGATCTACAGAACAAATCTGAGGCTAGCCTGGGCTATACAGAGAGACCCTATCTCAAACATAAAACTGAAACTTACAACAAAAAAGGAAGAGCTGCCTTTTCACTCTCCTTCTACTTATAATTATCACAATCCCGTGCTTTCAAAAGTCAGATAAGAGCCAGGCAGTGGTGGCGCACACGTTTGATCCCAGCACTTGGGAGGCAGAGGCAGGCGGATCTCTATGAGTTCGAGACCAGCCTGGTCTATAAGAGCTAGTTCCAGGACAGTCTCCAAAGCCACAGAGAAACCCTGCCTCAAAAAGAACAAAAACAAACAAACAAAAAAAAAACAAAAAACAAAACAAAACAAAAAAACAAAAACCAAAAACAAACAAACAAAAAATCAGATTAGGGACCGGAGAAATGGCTCAGTAAGAGTGCTTGGACATCTGAGTTCAGGGCCCCAGCGCCCATAGAAAAAGGTGGGTATGGCCACACATGCCTGAACTCTCCTTTTGGAGGGTGAGAGAGAGGCAGGAGAATGATTGAGGCTTACTGATCTGCCAATTTCGAGAGAGAAAAACCTAGTGAGCTCCAGGTTCACTGAGAGAGCCTGTGTCATGAAGTAAGGTGGGGAAACTCAGAGGAGGCCCCCCATGTTTTGTTTTGATGTCTATATATATACATACATATATACTATATATGTCAATCCTGTGTCATGTGAACACACATGCACACCACACGCGCGCATCACAAATACACACACGATCATAATTCTCTCATTTTTCCAGTTCTCAGCAAAGGAAACATTTCTCACCAATAACATAACTAAGATGTTATTTCAAACCTTTTCCCAGAATAAAGAAAAAATGCCTCCAAACCCTTACTCATGCTTATATCCAACATGGTATTTTTAGAGTCTGGCTGTCAGAAAGACGTCATCTCTCCCTACGTGGCCTCCATAACTGCGTGGTTCAAGCAGTTTCCATGTCCTGTTGCTAAAATGTTCCAGATCATCTAGCTCCACGAGTCCTACTGTGTACTCATGAGGTAACTCACAGCGATGGGCTTTCAGTTAGCATCTTTGGTACACCATGCTTTGCAAATCAACACACATTACAAGTAACAGCGGGACGCACACAGCCTGGGAGAAATTACTTCTCCCCTATGCACACAAACACACAGAATACGTGACTGCCTCCAGACAGGCCACTTCAGGAACATAGTTTCTCCCTGCTGGGCTAGCAGTACACAGATGCCTGTCTACTGGAAGTGAAGGGATTCTGGTGAAGTGGTCATGCTTTCCTTTTCAGTATCTTTAACACACACACTTGTTTCCAAGATTAGTTTACAATGGTCCCATTTCTTTAGTTCTTTGTGTGTGTGTGTGTGTGTGTGTGTGTGTGTGTGTGTGTGTGTGTGTGCGCGCGCATGCACGTGTATAGGTATGTGTGTATGTTTGGATGCACGTGTACAGATGTGTGTGTATGTCTGTCTGTGTATGCATGTGTATAGAAGCCAGAGGCTGATGTCAAATGTCTGTCAGTCACTCTCTACCTTACTGTTTTTTGAGACAGGACCTCACTGAATCTGGACCTCACTGATTCAGCTGGATTGGCTAGGCAGCAATTGGAGGGAGCCCTCCCCCGCCCCTTCCCCCCACCCCAACCCCCTACACCTCTGCATTTTCAGAGCTGGGATGACCAGCATGTACTATGCCATCTCCAGTGGGTACTGGAGATCCTAACTTAAACATTTTATCAACAGAGCCATTTCCCTGTCCCCTCCTCTCTTATTGTGAGTTAGGGTGTCATGTAACCCAGGACTTGAACTCACTATTGAGCTAAGGCTGGCCTTGAACAGCCCACCCTCCTGCCTCTACCTGGGATGTAACCCAGAGCATCACAAATGCTAGACAAGCACTGCACCAACTGAGCTTAACCCCATTTCCTCAATTCTAAGAAAAGGGCTCAGTCTCAACACACAAGGACACAGTGCTTTGACCTTCAAATAAAAGGACAGGAACATATTCTCATTAACAAAGATGCAGAACAAAATCTTCCTGTGACACATGAGGCTGAGTTTAGGATGCAGCTCTGAGGAAACAACAGGCTTAGGAGAGAGATTCTGAGCAAGAACACTGGTCCTTAAGAGTTAACAGGATGAAGGAGGCGGGACCAAGCACATTTCAGGGTGTGTCCAAGTTGGGCAGAACTCCAGCCTTCCTTCTGATGGAAAGCCAAATTAACTAAATCATTCTGCTTCGCAGATTCCTCTCCCTGCACCAGGCCTGGCAGATGTGCCATAACTCCCAGACAGATGGATACTCACCCATTGTGCAACAATTACACAAACTCACACATGGCTGGAGCCCACCAAGAGTCACTCGGCTGTCTGCCCTGAAGTGGGGGAGAGCTTGGGGAGAAACACAGCGCCTCCAGTGTACCAGGGTCTTCTCAGGCCCTGGGAGTCGGCAGTCACCCACTGTACCCCAAAGAGTGCTGCATTCAAGCTGGAGAGATGGCTCAGCTGTTATGAGTACTGGCTACTCTTCAAGAGGATCTGTGTTCAGTTCAGGACCTACATGGGTGCCCACAACCATCCATAACTCCAGAGGACCTGATGCCCTTTGCTAGCCTCTGCTGATACTGTGTGTGTGTGTGTGTGTGTGTGTGTGTATGTATATATGTATATATATATATGTATACATATATACATACACACACACATATTGCATAGCCATATGGGTAGCAAAACACCCGTATACATAAAATAAAAATGCAACCTCAAAAGAGAGCCTTGTATTGATTAGTGAAGTGGGGACGGCTAATTAAATGACACAGAAAGCACAGACAGGGCACTAAGTAAGACAGTGGAAAATGCTCTAGGAGAATGAATGCTCTGAAGTGTTAGACATCATCCTGACCAAGTGCTCATTAAAAGTGGAACCAGGCTGGGGACACAGCTCAGGTGGTAAGGCGCATGCCCTGCAAGCATGAGGACCTCAGTTGGATCCCCAGGTACATGGTGACACTTGCAATCTCAGTCCCGAGGAAGAGGGACAGAAGGGGTCCTGGGACTTGCTTGTCAGTCATTTTAGCCTGACTGTGAGTTTCAGGCTAGTGGAAGATCCTTCTTAGCCTGAGGTGGAGAGTTCTCCTGAGGAGGACATCTGAAGTTGTCCTCTGGCCTCCCCATGTGCATGCACACACATGAACATCTGCACACATGTGCACCCACATGCAAGTGTGCATGCACACACACACACACACATTTTAAAAAGAGATAAATAAAGTGTGTGGGCATGGTGACTATGGTGGTTCAAAAGAACATGGTCCCATAGGGAGTGTCACTGTTAGGTGTATGGCTTTTTTTGAGTAGGCGTGACCTTGTTGGATGAAGTGTGTCATTGTGGGGGCAGGCTTTGAGGTCTCCTTTTACTCAAGCTACACTCAGTGTGACACACAGACTCCTGCTGCTGCCTGTGGATCAAGATATAGAACGCACAGCTCCTTCTCCAGCACCAGGCCTGCCTGCCCACCACCATGATGATAAAGGACTACACCTCTGAAACTGTAAGTTAGCCCTAATGAAATGTTTTCTCCTTAAGAGTTGCCATGCTCATGGTGTCTCTATGCAGCAATGGAAACCGTAATAAGACAGCAATACACATCAGTAATTCCAGCATATCGGAGGCTGAGGCAGGAGGAATGCTGTGAGTTCAAGGCCAGCCTGGCTACAACAGAAAGGCTCTCTCCCTCAAACCAACCAATAAAACCACTAAATCCTCAAAACCAAAAGCAAAAATGGGGAACCTTTTTCTAGAAACCCAGGAATCTAGCCTGTCATCTCTTAAGTATGTCTCGTGCTGGAAAGTGCATGAATTAAGGAGATCAGTTACATGTTAGCAGGGCTAGTGTGCATCCCATTCACATAGCTGACTTATTCATGTTCACTGCTCTGTATGGGTCATTCTCAAGCTGCAGTGTTCACATGAGGTATTTTGGGGAGCATGTGAAAGTGTATAATCTCGGACCTTACTTAAGGCTTACCAGATTCCATGGAAGAGAGTCCCAGGGTTCTGTATTCTCAGTGATGCTAGGATGCAGTAATTAATGAGGTGATGATTAATGACTCCTTGACTATAGAATTTACAGATTCCAGGAGGAAACGGTATGACTATAAGGCATATAATTACCCTTGGTGACAATGTGTATACAGCATGGCCAGCAAGCTTCCCAAATCGCATCATCTGTCTAAGTGAGTAATGGCATGATCGCATCTCCACTATTGACCAGCATTACCAACGCCACTCACAACCTTTTGGATGTTGTTGCCACCTTTGTTTCATAACAGAAACAGGACTGCAGAAGATTAAGCATGCCATCTGTCTTTTGTAGGTGGGTGAAAAAATGTGGGATCAGGCGATCCTTGGAACATAGATGTTTGCATGTTCAGCAGTTGTTGTTAAGAAATGAGTACCCCAAGAAGTTTATCTCTGAGAGTTTTCTTGTCTCCTTCCTCCTCCTCCAAATGGGGCTTCCCCAAAGGCAAAACTAAATGTATGGGCCAGGGAGTTAATACCTAGTCTCAGACCTATACCCCTGAAGTTAAATGTTATTTTACTCCCCAAATATGAGTGGATACATTAAGCAGGAAACAAACAAACAAAAAACAATCCCCCTATTTCTTTCAGAACTTTAAAGTATTTTTCACCTCTGAAATTCTTTTGTTTAGTTTTCTTTCTTTTGGTCATTCAAAACAGGGTTTCACTGTGTACCTCTGGCTGGCTGTCCTAGCACTAGCTCCATAGACCAGGATGCCCTAGAACTCACAAAGATCTGCCTGACTCTGCCTCTTGAGTGCTGGGATTAAAAGTGCACACCACCACTGCCTGAGTTGGCTGGGCAGAAATTTGCTACATAGACTTCAAACACACAGTCATGAGGAGCCTGTGCCTCATGAGTTCTGGGTTAGAGTTTGTACAGCTATGCCCAGAACCTTCCTCTAAAATCCTCCATGGAAAAAAAGGGATCAGGTTTCTACTTAGCTATGAACAACACATTCACCAGTAACAATGCCCCCAGCCTGATGATGACTCATATGCCATGAAACAGGCCAGGCGCATGCTTCTATTAAATTTTTAAAAGAAATGTTATTCTTATGAATGTAAGCTGAACTTCAGAACAATATAAATAATGAAAGAATACAACAGGCTCTCTCATGCATTCATATGCTGTAGGCTTCTATGTGTTGGAAAAAAAATAAGTATAGCCAAAAGGTGATATTATAAATCTAGAATCCAGCAAGGCAGTGCAGTCTTATTATAGAAATAAACTAAAAGACCAGAAACTGATCCACACACTGTCAGTCATCTGCCATGGTTAAGATGGCAAAGAAGGAAACAGATGAGAGTCAATCCACCAGGAAGACATCGCAGCCTAAGTATCTGACCAAAAGAGCCCCACAGCATATCAAGCACAAGCCAAGGGATTCAAGATGTAGTGGGTAGCTTAATAATGCTAGGTGAGACTGGCTTCTATAACAGATAGGGAGGCAGGTAGAAGAGCAGTCTGCACATGTGACATGTATGCAGCACCTCCCACCAGCAATTCTCCCAGCCATACACGAGTGCTGTTATTACAGCAACCGATACCTCAGATGTGCTAACACTAGAAGTTTGCATTGTGAGAACTGCAGATAGACACTAACACTTTCTATATGTCTATATAGATCATACAATTGTCTTAAAGTCTACTTTTAGTTGAAAGTTAATTTTCTTTCTCCCCTCCCACCTCTCTCTCTCTCTCTCTCTCTCTCTCTCTCTCTCTCTCTCTCTCTCTCTCTCTCTCTTTCTGTGTGTGTGTATGTGAGAGAGAGAGAGACAGAGACAGAGAGACAGAGAGAGGTAGTCTGAGGATGACCTTAAACTTTTGACCCTCTTAGCTCCACCTTCTAAGTGTGGGATTGTAGAAGCGAGCCATCCCACTTGGCTTCCACTAGTGAAAGTTTTAAAGTAAACAGATCAAGTCTTTGAGTTGGCTCAGTTGGTAAAGTCTCATGTGTGCACGCGCACACACACACACACACTCTCTCTCACACTTTTTATTTAAAACTAAGTGTAGCAATCCGTGAAGGAATCAAGTTCCTGTCCACGAGGTGATCGTGTAAACAAAGCTGCTTCAGAACGGAGACCGTATTACCCGACAATGGTTCTCCACCATGAAGCACTAGACACAAGCAGACTGTAGACTTGCCAGTGAGCCATAATCCATGACACTAATGGACGGCAATTTGTTTACACAAACATCACATTCAAGGCTCCTGCTTAGGAGTCCCCCTCGCTGCTGTTGTATGAGAACAAGCTGTGGTTGTTTTGGTGAGGAGGAGCCCGCACAGCAGAATACACTTCTCTCAAGAATAACAAGATAAGAAAATTTGCAGCTGTGTGTCAGCCCCATCCATCTTTCTGCCAAGTATGCAACTGGCCAGAGAGAGATTGGAGCAGAAGGTGGCTGATGGCCAGTTCTTGCACAAACACAGGCATCCCATTCCACAGAACTATTCTTCCTAAACTTTGGGCATTTAAACATACCATCATACCATATGCCCCCCTCCCCTCCCCCGAGTCCCCCAAACAGCAGACTACACCACTGAAGCAAAGTCAACTCGGCACAAGAAGGACCGTCTTTCACAATGAAGCGAGAGCAGCGACACAAAACCCTTCCCCTGCTTCAAACTGAGAAGAGTTACAAGCCTGTTGAATCTACACGGAATCTGCCCCCTTGCCCAAGCCGTCACTAGGCTTCCGATGGAAGTTGACCCCTGCCTGGTCCACTCGCCTCAGCAGGTCAGGCACAGGAGGACTGTGGAACATTACTCAAAGGAGAGGAGGGGAACCTAGACTCAGTCCCTAGAACTTGGGATTCCAAAAGTTAGAACAAAAATCTTCCTGGAGACTCTCTATAGAGGTGGAGGACGTGGACACATTGATGGTTCCTGTGATGTCCCGTAGGTGGCTGGCTCATGACTGTGCTAGAAGCAATTCCAAGGTCAACTTGTATTAAGGGAAGATTGAACTCTCAGTCTGAGATATGTTTAACTCGGGGGCATGAAGCGTTGAGTGGCAGAAGGAGGAATGCCTGAGTGTTACAATCACAGGGTTCCATGGTCTGCTGCTGAAGGGAGGGACCTATCAACGGGGAGCCAGTTCTCACTCTTCACACCCCTAGGCCCCCAGACAAATGGCCGTACTCTATGGATGCAAAAAGTTGCTCAGAGCTTCCCAAGGCTGTTATGGATCAGTGGGTAGAAGCAGTTGTCTGATCCTGGGAACCCACTCAAAGCAAAGAAGCAACTCCGCAGAGTTGTCCCCTGACATCTTACAGGAAAGTGTGGGTGTGACCACAAACACACACACCAAACAGGCAGACAAACTAACCGTCCTGCGTTTCTGTGTGGAGACGTGGCAGAGGGATCAGGAAATATATTCTCAATATTCACATTGACACACCCAAGGTCAGTCTTCCTCTCTAATTTCTTTCTCACGAGAATAAAAAAAAAAAAAAAAAAACACATTCATTTATTATGACCCAGTACTTATAGTTTTTTCTAGATTATGGTAAGAAGGCAAAATTAACAAAACAAAGAATTTAAAAGATCAATTATGAAACAGGATGGAGAATATTAAGGTTACTCATCAGACCATTATAGCTATATTTTCATACATACAAAGGATTTCTATATATTGTTTCTTTCATAATGGGTAAGCTGTAGTGTGTTGGTGACATTTTCTGATCTCCAAGGGCGAGTTCCATTCTCTTTATTGCCTGTTCCTTCTCCAACATGATGGTATGCCAATACGGACCAAGACCAAACCTGTATTAGAAGGTGTTGGAGGGTGGTATGCGTGGGCACGCACAGTGTAGTTACACAGTAATGCCACAATCTACCTGGTGATTGCAGCAATACAATTTATAAAAATATCTCTTATATTCAATGAGACTGAAACTTTTGCTGGACTTCACAGCCAAGTTAATACTGCACTTTGGGGACACTTGAGATTTAAGACTGCTGTCCTGTGTACTCTTCCTGTTTCTTTCTCCTGCCTTAAAGAGAACAATGTAACAACCAGTCTACTTGCCTTGAGTGTCTCGTGCAATGACCTTTCACATATTAAGCTAATGCATAGCTTTAATCATAAATGTATGTACTTTTACAGGCCCCTGACCCAGAGAAAGCAATGCATGAATGTGTGTGTGTGTGTGTGTGTGTGTGTGTGTGTGTGTGTATGTTTTATGACTACAGGTCAATATTGACATTATAAAACAACTTCCATAAGCTAGAGAGAGCATATTTATGTATTACTTGATGATGATTTTTTTTTCAAAGCTAAATTATTGGTTCTACAGAGTGTGAGGACTTGTTTATCTTTATTTCACAATGGTGTTCACCACATTTCCCCACTCTTGGGATCTATTTGTACACCTATGATGAGTATAAAATGATGATGATACTTTCACAGTTACATTGGCTGTTCTGAGTGCTTCTGGGTCAGCTGGGGTCAGTAAGGGTTGGCCTGTACGAACCCCTGCTAAAGATGACTATTAAGTAGCCTCATTCTTTCCCCGTGCAACCTTTTCTGTAATGTTCAGTGGAGAACAAAGCCCCTGTTAGGGACAAGACAACATCGGGTGTAAGGCATACAATAAACAGAGTACAGACAAGTCAGGCATGATAAGCTGCAGATGGTACAGGGGGAGAAGTGGAGATTTCACACTTGGACTCACTCTTGGTCAAACTAAACCAAGAAGAGAATTGTGTGACACAGGTGCATTTAATCTATGACGGTGATGGCCTTTTTGTGTTTGTGTCTTTAAATGTTGATCTTAAAAAGAAAAAAACTACATTTATTTATTTACTTACTTACATATTTATTTTTGTGTGTGTGGGCATGTGTGTGCTATTGCACACACATGGAGGTCAGTTTCCTCCTTCAATTATATGGGCCCTGGAGACTGAACGCGGGTCATCAGGCTCAAAGACAAGCAACTTTACCCACTAGGCCACCATGCTGAGCCTGTTCCTGATGTTTTTGAGACAGGGACTAATGTAATCCAGGCTGGGTTTGAATTTGCTATTTAGCGTATGACCGTCAACTCTCAATCACTGGGATTACATACAGACTTGCAGTACTGTCTGCATTCATCTCTAGCTGGAAATGATTTGGTAGGAAGCAAAAAGATTACAAATAGCAGTGGCCTTGTGACAACCTGTTTTTTTGGTGTGGTAAGGATCTGTGGTGGATAATATTGGTAACCTAGGAGGCAGAGCTCTGGGCACACCTGGAAGACGGGATGGATTAAGGTGAGCCTCAGAGCTTGTCTATGAGGGATTGTCTTGCTTAGGTTTATTGAGTTAAGAAGACCCACCCACTGAGGGTGGCACCATCCCCTAAAAGAGGGCTCTGAACTCTGGGGTGGAGAACAGGAACTGAGTGCATTGATGCATTGCTTTCTTCCTTTTGACTGTGGATATACTGTGCCTGGCTAATTCAGGTTCACCCTGACTTCCAGGAAATGACAGAATCTGGAACGGTGAGCTACAACACAGCCCTTCTCCCATAAGTTGCGTTTGACTGGGTATTTTATCATACCCACAGAAAGGACTAGAACAACGTGCTTATGCATCCTTTGCTGGACATGCCCAGGGAGGAGGACCTGGAGACTGACTACTGCTCCAGCATTTCTTTATCTTGCAAGTGTGTTGTCACACTCTAGACGAATACATTGTGAGCCAGTGAATGAGGCAGGCCGTCACTGGGTTACTCGGGACTCTCTGTTCAGGGGGTGCTCCAGGACCGGGGTGTAGCTCAGCTGAATGAGTGATTGCTTAGCATGCAAAAACCATGGGTTGTTTGCTTAGCGCCACATACACTTATAAGGAGGTCCAGAAACCCAAGGTCATAGTGAACTAGACACTAGCCTGGGCTACAGAAGACCCTGTCATAAACAAATAAAACAGGACAACCCAAAAGCCAGCCAGGAGGTGGTGATGCACACCTTTAATCCCAGGGGCAGAGGCAGGTGAATTTCTGAATTTGAGGCCAGCCTGGTCTATAGAGGAAGTTCCAGGATGGCCAGGGCTACACAGAGAAACCCTGTCTTGAAGACCCCAAACAACAGCAAAAGCAAGAATCCCAACACTTGGAGTAAAGCATTGCCTAGCATTTAGAAAGTGGACATGGCCCAGTATGTCATCTGTCTCTAGTAACCTCACAAACAAGTCGCAGAGCTGTATGAAGCTTGTAGCGAATGTCCCCAGGCGTTCATTATTAGAGCATATCTGACCTCTAGTGAAGTCGCTGACCTATTTTTTTCAGATGGAGACTCTGAAGACCAGACACGTAGAATCATTTCAGACCTAAGACATGCAGGATGACCATGGCTCTGAAGCCCGATGGGCCATACACTAGTTTGGCTTCTGACTCCTGCTGCTTAGTTACACAACTAGAGTCTGTAACTCAGTTCTTTCATCCCCAGCTCCTAGGTCATGACAAAAAATAAGGAGACATAATACAAACCACGCAACTCTCACAATGCCTAGCACAATGTTAACAAAAACTGTTTCCTTTCCCTCCATCTCTGCAGAACATAGCAGATACAGAGCCGCATCCTGTCTCCTCCAGGGCAGCTCCCACGCCTGCAATGTTTACTGCTAGAGCTAAACCGCAGGACTGTTAGCCAGGACCAAACTGCCTTTATGCAAGAGAGTGATTAATTTGGAGGCTAACTCTGGAAAACAGACTTCATTATGGATATTCAAAAAGGCTTCCAAGAAAATCTCCCAGAGAGCCCGTTTCAATTTGGCCTGGTTACCTCCGTCTTTTACAAAGTGACTGAGAGGAGCCATGCTGGATACCCAGCCCAGGGCTGCTAGGACCTGTTCTTGTTCAGGCTTGGGGAGGAAAAATACCAAACAGAAGCCATTTCTCTTTTGTTTTGTTCCATTTTATTTTATTTTATTTTATTTTATTTTATTTATCTGAAACAGGAGTTCATGTAGCCCAGGCTGGCCTCAAACTTTCTATGTAGCCAACTATAATCCTGAACTTCTTTTTTTGTTTGGTGTTGTTGTTGCTTGAGACAGGGTTTCCCTGTGTAGCCCTGGCTGTCCGGAAACTCACTCTGTAGACCAGGCTGGCTTAGAAACTCAGAGGTCTGCTTTCCTCTGCTTCTTGATCTTGAACTTCCGATCCTACTTTCTTTACCTCTCAAGTATGCCACCAGGCCAGTTTTGTGCTGTGCTGGGATCAAAGCCAGGACTTCTCAAAAGCGATCTACAACAGTACTTTTCAAGACTTGAACTCATATAGCCCAGGATGCCTCCTTCCTCCTTCAAGGGCTGGGATTATAGGTGTTCACCACTACAGCGGGCTCAGGACTCACATTTTAAGTATTTATTTTGTGTACTGGGAGCCATAGAGAATGAGATGGAAAAAGTCTGTGCTCACAGAGGCAACAGTAGGAACACTCACTTGGACACTCCTTCCACGATCAGGAATGTGCATGCAGTCCAACCCTCCAGGAGAGCAACCCACCCCCCTTTATCAGGCCATTCTCCTCTCCTTCCTGGAAGAGTCTCATATTTGCTCATCCTGTCTCTTCCGGTGCCGAGCATGGAATTGCCCCTTGGGAAACCATGAATGACAGAGTAGAGCGTTACCTTGAGCAGGTTAAAACTATAGTTTCTTTCAAATGGAGAGTTCCAGGCTCAAGCTGTCCACAGGAGAATTGTGCATAGTGTAGGGAGGGCGGGATTGAAGCAGCCACCCCTCCTCATAGCTACTGTGGTAAACTGAGGTGACAGACAGATACAAAGGCACTCAGGTAGGGCTTCTCCTTGCTCTCTGCTTTTCTACATTCAATCCTCCTCAACCAATGGACCACCGACCAATAGTGCTGCAAGAGTCTCAGCGGCCGATGATGCCAAAGCCATAGAGAGACATTTGTCATAAGTTTCCTTTGTGGACACTCTCCAAAATCACCACGAATGAAGGACAGGCTCGGAGGAAGGTTTGGGATCTGTAAGAAACCTAAGTGGTCGCAGGAGCTCCAGAAATACGGAAGAAAATATTGGGAAAAGCAGGCACAGACACTCCTGTTGGTGAGGACTTGTGCAGCCCTGCTGGATTTTTCCAGCTTGCTCCTCTGCTCCTCCACTGTCTAGCTTTTTATCCCACCTGCCAGCCTTGTGAACAGCCCTGCCACTGGACCCTCTGAAAGAGATGCAAACAGGCACCAGGCACCTAGATTGGAGAGGGGCTAAGTGCAAAATAACAGCATAGCAGTTGGTGCCTAAAGGTAGGCCTAAAAATAAAAGCTTAGGGTTACCGAGAGGGATCACAGCTCTTGCCTCGTGAAACTGATGACCTGAGTTCGATCCCCGGATCCAGACTCTTGAACGCTGTCATCTGACATCCTCATGCAATGCCATGGCATGTGTGTACCTACTTCTTTCCAGATATGCTTTTTCTCACCTGTCTGTTTCTCCAAGACCAGGTCTTCTTCAAGGTCCAGGGTTTGAGACACACAAGTCTCTGTCTCACAGATGAATGGCAGCCCAGGATGCCATTACACACAGCACCAGAAGACACTGCCTCCCCTGTCTCAGCCAAAGCACATCTGTGGGATGGCAAAGCTAAGGCCTATGCCTGGAAATGATTACTCTGGTTCTACAATGTAGAATTTGATCCCATAAGCGCTAGGGTAGCAATGTGTGGATAGCCTCTCTGTGTAGATCACAATATGCTTATGGCCCTGTGGTCTCCATAGTGGTTATACAGCTGGCCATGGATTGCCATTAAAAAAGAAGCTTTATCCTCTGAGATACGGAGGGTTCTGTTGCCTCTTCTTATCCACATGACACCGCATTCTCCTTGGCTCAGGAGGGATCCTGTTTAAAACCATGCTCTGTGGATTCTTCATCAGCCAGCACAAACTCCTGCCAAAATTGAGTGTACACAGATCTTGGTATGGAGAGGGGCAGGGAAAGACAATATTTTCTCCGCAGTTTGAAACTAAAGATCTAAAGCTCATTTAAATTGGTAATATTTTCAACTTTAACTAGCCTCACACTTTCCTTAGACTGTGTGGAGGATATTTTCCTTGTCTCTTAGAAAGCCCACGAGACTTAAGGTAGATAAGTAGGGCCCCATGGAACCTTCCCAGGCCACAAGAGCACAGCTGCCCACTGGCAGCCTCCTCGGTGTGGTACCTACAACAAGAACGATGTTTTACACTGGTAGTTAGGGCAGGCCAGGCTTCTCAAATGCCGCAGAGTCCAGCTGTTATGACTCAAAGCAAGCAAGCCGAAGGCATGAGCAATGTTTGGCTTTGAAGAACTGTTATTAGGAGGTGGGGGCAGCTCCTTTGCTTGGCTTGCTCTGTGTGAATGTTCAAGTCGAGCTTGTAAATTTCCAAATGTGTGTAACTGATACTCAACAAGCTAAAAGTCCCGCGCCAAAAGCACAAATGCTTCCACCGTGTATTTTAAAACCAACCTGTGCAGGATGGCCTTTAACAGAAATTGGAGGCGTCAAAAGAACATAGCTCTTCGTCCAACAATACAACGCCTAGGCAGCGTCATATCTGTCTTAAGCGCTCTGGGACGTTGTTCTCTTTCGTGGTTGCACAAACAAATCACTCAACAGTTTCTAATCAGTGCTAGGACCAGGGTCCACCACCAGACTCACATGTCTGCATATCTGTGAATTTCTTATGAGTTCCCCCAGGTGATGCTGATGCTTGGGGAAAGTTGAGAAACCCTGGCCTGGGCATTCCTTCAAAGTTGCCTGTGTTTATGCTTGCTTTAAACAAGAAGATGTGTTCAAGGCCAGTACCCTGAATGGAATTCATGGCATTTCAAGAGCTGGAATGCACTAGTGACTTGGCATTGAAGGACACAGTTGAGTCTTCAGAAAGTTTTATTTTGTTTTTTTTTTTTTTTGTTTTTTTTTTTTTTTTTTAAACAGGGCTTCCCTGTGTAGCCCCTGCTAACTTTGATCTTGAAACCTTTCTGCCTGATGTACCAATGTGTTGGGGTCACAGACACAAACCACCACACTTTGCCTGAGTTTTCATTTCTTATGTGTAAAATAGAGTACTCTTAGCTCTATTTGGGGAATTTGTGAGAACATGGTATGAAATAGAGCATCCTCTGATGTGTTTTATAAGAAAAAAACCCAAGGCATTGTTATTCCTAAAATCCAAGTGCAGCTAATACAATGTTAACACAATCCTGGTAATCAGTTGTTGGGAGACTCTGTGGAAGTGAGGTGAGGTTGAGGGGTGAGAATAAGGTAAATCAAGTTTTCAGTGTGGCGGCACTGAAGTTGGCCTATTTCAAACCTTTCGCTCAGCCTCCCGGCCAGGAGTGATCAAACTCAACCCCTGGACAAGTACTTCTACTTCCGTAGACCTCCCTTTCATTACCCATGTGATCAATGTATTAAAGTGAGCTGTAGTGGCTCTTGGCTATGATCTCAGTATTTGGGAGACTGAAGCAGGATGATTGCTATGAGTTTGAGACCGGCCTGAGCTAGACAGTCAGTTCCAGAGCAGTCTGAACTATAGAATACAACTCTTTTTCAAAAAATAACTAAATAAAACAAAACAACAATAACCACAAAATAATCATATTGCTGGAAGGCACTGGGTAGGCTACTATGGAAAGGGGGAAAATAAATGATTTTATCCAGCCATGAACCCTTATGCCTGCTTATGCTTACCTACGTAATAGTGGCAATTTGTTATGGGGGTAAAAACTGTTTGGATTTGAGGCCCACTCCACAAGAGGAAATCCATAGCTGGTATTGGAGACCCACTCAAAAGTCCATGGTAGGGAGATCATAGTCTTGGGAGGGTGGGGTTAGTTCTTCGGTTTAGCAAAACTGACATAGTGTTGAACCACTCTCTAAGCACACATAAATATTTGCACCCATAGCTAGTTACCACTCTAAGTCTTACTCAAAGAAGCCCCTTGCCATGAACTGCAATGAAGGCAGAGACTCTGGCTGCGCACAGTTCTGGGGATAAGTAAGTGATGGACAGTGCTAACGGTGAGAATAAATGAGAAGAAGCTGAATGCTCAGACGGAAACAAGGTATTTATACCATTCCTTCAAAAGTTCAGGAAACACTGCTTATGCTTACCTACGTAAGTGGCTCTCCCACAATGAATGTAAAAGCCAGAAAGAAAGGGGGGGGGGAGGGACAACTGTGAAATGTCATCCCCAGGGAAAGACACAGCTATTGCAGTCATGAACTCAGAGCAGGTGAGGATGACTGCTCTGGATCTGCATAAAAATAGAACCAAAGAACTAGCGTATTTTACAATATACAAAGGGCTTGAGAGATAGTTCAGCAGTCAAGAGCACTTGCTGCTCTTGCAGAGGACTCGGACCTGGAGCTTAGTTCTAATCACCCATGCTGAGCAGCTTACAAACACCTGTAACTTCAACACTAGAGGATCTAAGACCATCTTCTGGCCGTTAGGGAAAACTCTATGTCCAAGGTGTACAGTAAACACAACTCTGTCTCTCTCTCTCTCTCTCTCTCTCTCTCTCTCTCTCTCTCTCTCTCTCTCTCTCTCTCTCTCTCTCTCTCTCTCTCACGCACGCACGCACACACACACAAAATGCATCTTGTTTAAAAAAAAAAAAAAAAAGATGGGCGGTTGTGTCTCACGCCTTTAATACCAGCCCTTGGAAGGCAGAGTTAGGTGGATCTCTTGAGTTTGAGGCCAAACTGGTCTATAGGGCTAGTTCCAGGAAAGACAGCCAGGGCTACAAACTGTCTCCAAAGGGGAGGAATAATAAAAAGCACCTTGTTTGTTTATTTTGAGACAGGGTCTCTCTATTTAGCCCTGACCTAGAACTGGATACATATAGGCTAGCCTCAAACTCACATGATCTGCCTGCCTCTGCCTTCTGGGTGCTGGGATTGAAGATGCCACTACACTGGCTGGAGAGATGGCTCAGAGGTTAAGAGCATGACTGTTCTTCCAGAGGTCCTGAGTTCAAGTCCCAGTAACTACATGGTGGCTCACAACCACCTGTAATGAGATCTGGTACCCTCTTCTGTCATGTAGGCACATAGAACATTGTGTACATAATAACTAATCTTTAAAAAAAAAAGATGCTACTACACTTGGAAAGAAAGAACATCTTTAAGAAATTATAAATAGAAGATTCTAACCTATTTGTATTTATTCTATTAAACTAGAAGATTCTCCTCTTAATGATCTATGCTTTTTTAGCATGAGTCATGAACAATATGAGATTGTCCAAGGGTGATGTACATGTACAAATTCCTTTAATTAATTAATTAACTAATTAATTAATCTTGTACTCTGTAGCCTTCAGGAGATGCTCAGACAAACATATGACCACCATGTTGAGAGTCAGGGAAACCTTTTAAGTCCTAAGCTTCTGCTTCCTGGGAACAGAAACCACAGTCTGGAAACTCAGATGTATTTATGAGTGGATTTCAAACTTATTTTTTTCACAAAATGATTGCTACTCCGATATATTTACACTTATGAAACTACGGAATGTGGAAGCAGAGTTAACAGCCAAGGACTCAGCTGAGCTGATGTGTGGTAAGCTGCTGTCACTTCTAGGAAGTCAGTTTGGGGTGAAGATGACCTCAGAGGTCCAGTACACCTGCAGCAGCTGTGTGGGAGTCCATGTTTGCTTGGGCCCCTAACGACCTTGAAGCTTGTCCATTCTGACCTCAAATTCCACAGCAGAACTGATAGGAACCGTATGCTCATGGCTGAGGCTAGAGGGTAGGTTGGGAAGAGTAAACATTCAGGGCAAAAGAAGACAAGGACTGACATGTGGTTCTGCCCGAACATAGCTGGGATCGTTATTAGGAAAAACAGAGGGAAGGAAAAACAGATGCTGTGGCCAGTGACAGGGCTTGCCGAGTACTTTCTACCAAGTCTGAGGTCCTGCCTTTGACAGATGGAGCCCGTACAGTAGAAGGAGGGGACACTACAAATTGTTTTCTGACTTCCACACTTGTGCTGTGGGATGTGCAAGTGCACGCGCGCGCGCGCACACACACGCACACACACACACACACACACACACACACACACACACACACACACACACACACACACTACATAAATACAAAAGAACCTCAGAAATTAAAAACAAAACAGATGCTAAAGCCCTGGGTGAAACAAGCGGAGCTTATTTAGGCATCTATGATCAAGTGAGCAGTATCTACACTCACTCTGCTGAGGCATTAGATACACAGTCCATGCTTTGGGGTATCAGACCAACAAAACGCTTTCACGCAGGAGACCAGATACATTTGAAGTATCATATATGCCAGCAGATTTAGGCTGCTCAGACCCTTGGGATACAGTATGGTTTTTCATTTCCTGGGCTCGGTCTTTTCAATTTTAAACTTTTTTTTATTAGTATGAGTAGACCACTTCTCCACAAAGCTGTTATGAGTGTTATGTTCTCGAAGAGTATAGAGTGGGCTACTGCAGTAGCTCCACGGGTCTGTTCTGCTTCTGGCCCCAAGAACAGCTAAACCCTGTGGCACACATACACCTTCTCTTAAGAGTAATTTCCAGAGATGTTTAATAATCACAAAAGCACAGGATCTAGACCTACACAAATATGAGCCCAGATAGCCCTAACACGAACTTCATTTTCTTCATCTGTAAAAAGAAAACCATACCTATATCACTGGACTATTACTAAAAATGATAGAGACAACGCAAATGGCTTTGATGGTTCTTGGAGCGTATACCAACTACCCATTACACTTGTTGAAAAGGTGGGATTATATTCCAAACATTAAATTTAAAGACTACTATTTTAGTAATGTCTCTTGAGTTCAACACTGCCTACAACTTGTGTGTCTGACTGAAATGTTAACCAGAAACCCAGTGCTATGCTTCAATTATTTTAGAAAATAAAAATGGGGCTCATTAACTTAACACGCAGTTTGAGAACACCTTTTTTTTTTTGTTGGTGGTGGTTTTGCTTTTGCTTTCTGGTTGTTTGAGACAGTGTTTCTCTGTGTAACAGCCCTGGGCATCCTAGAACTTGCTTTGTAGCCTAGGTCGGTTGGCCTTGAACTCACAGAAACCTGCCTGCCTCTGACTCCATAGTGCTGGGATTAAAGGCGTGCATCACAAACAGACAGGTGAGAACATCTTAAAATGAAGGAAAGACAGAAGCAAATGTGGCCTTCAGTCACTTGGCCTGAGAAACTGGGTGGGTGGTGAAGATATTCGCCGAGTCTGAAGGGCCTGGAGGAGGACAAAACAGAGTACTCAATCAACTCAGTACCCGTTCTCCCTGCCCCAGCTGGCTGGCCCTCAGCCAGACCAATGTTTTCATCACTTTCGCCCCCAGCCTGTCCTCAAAAGGCCATAAGCGGTGACTGTAATACTGACAAGATTCGATTTCATCTGGCACAAAAAAGGCGGGGGTAGAATGAAGGGATGAAGTACAAGGCAACTCATCCATCACTCACTTCTGAAGGCGAATGAAAGGTGCAGACTTACTGTGTGTCTCAGAGCCCAAGGCCTTCCATCAGCAAGCTTCCTGCCAAATGCACGCCCCTAATTTGCATTAAATGTGTTCGGGTAGCATTAGTGACATCATACGTAGTTAAGTATTTGGAGATTATTAATCTCTTGGCTCATCACTAGACTTGAAACCCTGAGGGAAGGGACCGGCCGGCCTTAAGCACTGGGTACCAGCCTGCTTCAGGACACTTTAGGTAGCAGGCACTCCATAATATGCACAGAATGTGTGTGAAGTCTTTACAACTGCTCACTCCCCCTTCTTTAATTGAGCCCCCATTTCTTTGGACCTGTGGCCACTACACTCACTCTTTGTGGCTTCTATAAGAAGCCAGGATGACTGAAAACAACGGGAACATGTGTCCCGAGGTTCCAGATGCTATCAGTATGAAGCCGAACTGCAGCCATAGCCATCTTCCCTCTCAACGCTCAGAACCCTTGCTGAACCTTCCAGCCTTTTCCTAGTCTCAGGGATGTGGAGTTTAGAGTCTGGGATTGAAGAAAGCTTCACGTTCCCCCTGGGTATGGCTGCTTGCATCTTAGAAACCTGCCAACACATCCATTCACGGTGTGGAGAAGGAGGGAGAGATAGCATGTCTGTCATGGCTGGTGGGAGCAGGGTCTGCATACATGACCTCCCTCTCCAACCCTGAGCAAGATGCCATATCTGTGTCTTCAGCAGACACAAGTCAAAGAGAAGTGACATCATTTGCCCAAAGTCCCCAAGGATTCTGTTGGCTCCAAAAACCTAATTAATGACAAAAATCCCATCAGTGGTTGGGGGGGAGGGGTGTGAGGACCTGACAGAGGTGAGGCATTAGGAACTTAGAGTGACAGACATGTCCTATGATCTGAACGACAGAGCAAACCTACCAAACTATACAATGAAAACTTCATTTTACAATACAAAGTGATGACTCAAGTAAAAACTCTGTGTGGAATGCATGAGCATCCTTTCTCTAGTTCATGTGCTCCTTTGTGATGTGAGGGGGCTGGGCCCTTAAAAGATGAGGAAATGTGCCTTAGGGCATGTAAAATTGGTCATGCCTTTTGGAGCACGTGTTATACACACTGTAGAGCAGGGATAAAATAAGATGTGGATCCTTGGCGTACATATCTCACATGGTAGAAAATGTCTTAGGAGATGACAAAGTAACATGGCCCTAGCCTAAGGGCTCATTGCTCCCTACCTCCTGCCAATTCTCCAAATACTGAAGTCCACTCATGACTTTCATTCTTGTCTTCCAAGGTACTGAGCTCCCTTCTGGGGTCTTTTTTTAGGGACCGCACATCCACACCCCAACACACACATGTAAATGCATCATCTTTTTCGCCTTTCCGTGAAATTAATGGTGCTATACATCTTTTCATGTATGTAATGGCCATTCATTCCTGATTTATATAGAGTTTATTTTCAGAGTATTTTCTTATTTTTCTGTTACTATTTGTCTTTTTAAGTTATGACTTTTAAAAATTTGTTCTTGACACAGGGTCTCATATAGTTCAGATTGGACTTGAACCCCTATGTAGCCAAGAATAACTTTCAACTCCTCATCTTCCTGCCTCTGTTTCCCAAATGCTGGGATTAAAGGCATGCTCCACCATGCCCAAGTGTTCCAAGAGAAATCTTTACTCATGTTTTAGTTCTGCTTTAAGCTGTATTCTCTCATTATTTTAGAAACT
Organism: Cricetiscus sungorus; assembly: GCA_030556225.1. NCBI lineage: Eukaryota > Metazoa > Chordata > Mammalia > Rodentia > Cricetidae > Cricetiscus > Cricetiscus sungorus. The sequence continues at coordinate 32,267,046 of JANBXA010000366.1, read as the reverse complement.
TCATTAGTGACTTTTGCCTTGCTGTAAAAAACAAAGACAAAACCATATCCAATAGACACAAGACCCTCACAAGAGGGAGGGTTTATTTTGGCTCATGGATTTTGAGGGTTCAGCCCGTGGTCACTTGGAGCCATGACTTTTGACCAACATCACCACAATGGGAATAGGGGGAAAAGGTAAACAACTTAACTTCCTCGATGACTCAAAGGCAGAGAAAAGGAAAGTACATGCTCTGAAGATGTCATCTCTCACACCAATGTTTGCAGAGATTTATCTGACTTCTAGTCATTCTTTGACCTGGGCTCAATTAGTCTTTAGGGAAGCACATCTCAGCAGGTCCCCACACCTTGTAAAAAGTATAAACACTTTCTTCTTGTTTACAGTTAACATCTCATATGTATGTATGTAATATATATTCGATTAATTACTTGTTTATGTAATTGTATATTCTGCCGAGGATAACATGCTTAATGTCTTCTTTGCTCAGCTGTCAGTCCCATGATGGCCCAGTGTGACTTCTAGTACACCGCAGCAATCAGAAGTTAGTAACTAAAAAAGGAACTATTTCTTTGAGAGCTGTTAGGAGCCCAGTTTATTATTTTTTTTTTTTTCATCAGTTTTGATGGTCATTCTACAACTGTCACTTACTAATTGGCTTGACTGATTGGGCAGGAAACTGGTTTCCCTTGGTGTGAGAGGAAAATTCCATGCAGCACACAGGGTTGTCTGTCATGGGAATGGAGGCCCAATGAATAGGATTTCAAAAATGTTTTCTCTAGGCGACAGAAAGGTTTCTGTAGTGTGGGAGGAGGCAATGCCACTCATTCCTTCTTGTGACTCAGGTAGTTGTTTCTATATAAACATACAAAGAAACAAGCAAACAGAGGAATGAGGCCCAGTAAGCCAACGTCCATTAATTCATCACAGCAGGAAATAAGACAAGCAGCCAAGAGTCTAGAAATGCTCCAGAGACTTGACGCAGAGCAGCACAAACACTTGAGCCCCGTTTCTCACAAGATCTAATTACTCCCACCACAAAAGGAAAAGAAAAGAAAACTTTCCAGAAAAGATCACGGACTTCTCTTGTTCTGTATTTGTTAAGTATGGCCCTAGATCCACTGGAGCCTGCAGGCTAGATGTTTTGCTCTAAGAAGGGCTTGATTACACTAACAAAAGGGAGTGTTTTGGAGTGTTTGGAGTGTTCCCTTGGGTGACCCTGTAAGATCTAGTCCTGGTCCAAGTGAGGAGCTGATGCCAAGAACAATATTTATTTGATCTTCTTCAAGTTAATCCAGGTGAGCATTTGACCATATATCCATTCTCTCCCCACCCCCTGTGTTTTTTTTTTTTTTTTTTTGTTTTGTTTTGTGTGTGTGTGTGTGTGTGTGTGTGTGTGTGTGTGTGTGTGTAGCCCTGGCTGTTCTGGAACTCACTCTGTAGACCAGGCTGTCCCAAAATTTATAGAGATTCATCTACCTCTGCCTCTTGAGTGCTAGGATTAAAGGCCTGAGCCACCACAGCCACTATAACCAGCTACAGCATGTGACCATTCCAACAATGTGCTTTGAATAGAATATAAAGTCCCTTCTGTAGAAGACATTAGTACTTTAATAAGCATTTAATGACTTAATGGGCTTTGCCATCTACTGTGTATAATTTCTTGAAATAATACCATGGTCCCAACCCTGGGAAGACAGAGGCAGAATAATGAATTCTAGGCAGCCTGGGCTACATAAATGGGATTCTGGCCAGCCTAGGGTAGATAGTAAGACACTGTCTCCAGCACCAGCACCAGCACCAGCACCAGCACCAGTGGCATGATACAGCATGATAATTTGAATGCAGTCCTGACATTTACACATTGGGTCCTTATCTCCTCACTTGTAAAGCAAGGAGCCTGTTTCCATGCATCTTCATAAGATGTTAAAAAAAATAAAAGAGATCATGGCTGTAAAATATCTGAAGTCATGATGAAGATGTTCAGTACATGAATCCTCTGACCTCTTCTATAGAAATATCACTGGAACAGCCAATAAATTTGCTTCAAGCTATGATTAAACGTTAGGAATTGTCTTAGATACTTGCTCTACAGTTATTTAGACAGATAATAACCCATGGGTGAGGTATTGCAATAAACATATAAATACATATTTTCAGATTCTAATTATGCAGAAAAGAAGATGAGTATCATGGGTTGAATATTTGTGCACTACTCCCCAAATTTCTATGCTGAATTCCCATCCTTAGGGTGGGATGGCATCAGTAGGCAGGACCTATGGGAAGTAGTTAGGTCATGCATGAGCCCTCATGAATAGTAATAGTATTTTTCATGACAAGTGACCGGAGAGCTTATTCTTGCTCAAAATAAAATAAAATAAAAACAAAAAAGATAATGATCTGTAAGCCAAACCAATAAGCTGAGCCCTACCACATACAGGATTGACCAGATCCTTGATACTGGACTTTGAAACAAATGTTTGTCATTTAAACTACCCAGCCTATGGGATTTTTGTTACAGCTTGAGATGACTAAAACAGCAGGATTATACCAAAAAGAGTAACTTAGAGAATGAAATAAAGAAGTCTCCCAACATAGTTAAGGAAGGCTTCCCTGAGAAACTAACATAGTATCTGAGTCTTGAAAGACAACAGTGGAGCCAGCCTGCTGACCCAGGGCAGGGGCAGATCTAGTGTTTGGAAGTTACAGAGACAGCCAGGGACTGTGAGTAATACAGGGCAGGGTATAAGGTTCTGATGGGTAGGGCCCAGATCAAGGAATCTCTAGCTACATCTGGCATTTAACAGGAAGCTATTAGTGCACACTAAGTGCCAGAGCTACTTAATTAAATTCATTTGAGAGCCAGACATGGAGCCATCATGAGGTATTTGTGAAATGTAAATACTTGGATCCAACTTGGACCAAGGGTGTCTACAAAATGATCATAAATTCAGTGGGGTCTAGAATCAGGGTTAGACTTGATGTGACAGCAAAAGAGTGGGATGTGACAGGAAGCCAGTGTCCCCAGCATCCCTATGGACTGTAGTCTATAAAACAGCAGGGCACAAGAACTGGCTCCCTCGTGTATGTCTCAGGAGGACAAAAGAAGTGGGCCTGGAGATTGTGCTCTGTAGACACTTGCCTAGACTTCACAAAGCACCTCCTAGACCGAGAATGGGCTCTCCTAAACCCGAACCCCTGCGACCTCAGGACTGGGCGGGGCTAATGGAAACAGTAGAATCAAGGTCATTCTGCTCTACATAGCAAGTTCAAAGCCAGGCTGAAATACATGAGACCCCGTTTCAGGAAAAAAGAGAGGAGGAGGGAGGGAGAGAAAACAAATAAACTTTCACAAACCTGTAGCAGCTCTAAATTCATAGATGTTGGCTAGGAAGATTGAAGTATTACGGGAGGAAGCGAGCACCCATCACCATCAGCCTGGGGTCTGACCTATCCTCCTGCTGGCGGCCCACCCCCTAAAGCATTCTGATCTCAGGAACAAGCTGAACTAATGGAGAGAGAAATGGTAAACACCAAAAGCCTGGGCAATTACCTCTGCTCTAAGCAACGGAAGCAGTAAGACCACATGGCCCCTGAGACAGACCACAAACTCTCCTGAATGGGAAAGTCACAATGACTAGAAGTAGAGTTTTATTCCCATAAACAGAAAGAGACACAGAGGAAGACCTGACATAAAGTGTACTGCTTACCTCTCCAGTCACTGCGGTTAAGTTCCTAACAGACACCACTTGCTGGAGGATTTGTTGAGTTGGGCTCAAGCTACCAGGAACCCTTAGTCCATCACTCAGGGGAAGGTGGGTGGCAATATTCTACTGTCTACAAGGCAAAACACCGGGAAGCAGAGGCCGCAGCAGGAAGCAGGGGAATATTTAAGCATCAAAGGCCCATGAAGGACGCCTGGTAACATTTTTCTAGCAGTCAGTCCCCACCTGGAAACAAGCCCAGAAGTAAACATTCAAACCAGAACCTAAGGTGATCATGGCACTTGGTGTAGAGAGGTCAGTGAAGTTAAGATGGACACTTTACATCTTGGGACAGGGATAAAATAGCTCAGTTCTAGAGTGCCTGCCCGGCACCATGTAAATCACAACAGAGCAGGATGGCTGTAATTTCAGCACTTGGGAAGACAAAGAGTTCAAGGCCACCCTTGACTACATAGAGAATTCAAAGCTAGCATGTTCAAAGTCACACACACACACACACACACACACACACACACACACACACACACAACAACAACAACAACAACAACAAAAAAGAAAAACAGAGTTCAGATCCCAGCACCCACATAAAAGCTCTGTGACCCACAAGCCTATTAACCCAAAACTGAGGAAGCAGAGATGGATCTGCTGGCTGCTGTCCTTGACGTAAAACAGGACGATTGCAGAGAGCGATAAAGGAAGGTACCCAAGGCCATCCTTTGGCGCACATCCATACACACATGTATGTGCAAGAGACCACACACACATACCCTCTCTAAACACATACACTGCCTTAGTTCCTTCTCCAATTGTGATAAAAACACTCTGACAAAAGCAATGTAGGACAGAAAGGGTTTAACTGGGCTTGTAGTTTCAGGCGCCATTCCACAAAAGAAGGCGCTGCAGGGAGCTTGGTGAAAATATACATATATGCTTCTGTTCAGCTTGTTCTCTCTGATGTTACACAGTTCAGAATCACCTGCCTAGGGAAGGGTACCACCCATAGTAGACAGCTATTTCCACCTCAAATAATGCAATCAACACAACCCCCCAAACACATGCCCAAAGACCAACCCAATCTAAACAGTTGCACACTAATACTCCCTAGGTGGTTCTAGATTTCATCAAGCTGATAATTATCACTAACCACACTTACACACACACACACACAATTAAAATAATTAAAAAATGTTTAATTAAAAGAGGCATTTGCCCAAACACAAGGTAATTTCTTTCTTTTTCTTTCTTTCTTCCGCTTCCATTCCCCCCCCCAACCCCAGTAGTGGGACTTAAACCTAAAGCACCACACATGCTAGGCAAATGTTCTACCAATAAGCTCTATCTTAAGTCACACTGGAAAATTTCTATCCCCACAACCAGGGTGAATAAATACCCAGGTCCACACATCCTTCTCCAAAAATCCCTGTTGAAGTCCTATACCCAATATTGTATAAATAAGACCAACAAAGGTATGACAGGTTGGTGAAAACAAGCTATAAATATCAGATTATATCACTCAATTTAATGTTTTTACATTTATGTATTCATCTGTGTGTAATCCACACATGCCACGGCACAGGTATCATGAACAGAAGGCAGCTTGTGGGAGGTTGAGAATGACTTGTGAAAACTGGGTCTCTCCGGCCACCATGTGAGTGAGATCAAGCTCAGGTCACTGCTTGGCGGCAAGCCTCTTTCATTACCCTGTGAGCCATTCTACTCACCTACAATGGCTTAGTACAGAAGTGAAATTACTCAGTAGCAGCACTCATGTCAATAGGGGATAGATAGCTCACTCACTGCTTTAGATGGGAAAATACACAAAATAATTTCAGGAAATTGTATTACATAGCTAATCTGTATGAAGGTGTGACATTCATCCCCATTTTCACTGCAATCGGCAGCATAATTAAAATGTATGGTGTACACCTTTAATCCCCAGCACTCAGGAGGCAAAGTCAGTCAGATATGAGTTCGAGGTCAGCCTGGTCTAAAAAACAAGTTCCAGGACAGCCAAGGATACACAGAGAAACCCTGTCTCCAATCCCCCCCTCGCCCACCAAAAAAGGATCTCTCAGCTGGGAGTGGGTTACACACCTATAAACCCAGAGGACCATGAGTTTGAACCCAGTTTGGGATACATGAGGCATTTGTTTAAAAAACAAACAAACCAAATCAGACAAACATGCAGTGGACCACACACACACACACACACACACACACACACACACACACACACAGAGTCCTATACATACACAACATATATATACATATATATATATATATATATATATATATATATTAGATAGTCATATACATACATACATGCAGTTTGGCCAAGTTTACCTTCTTACATGATTGTTATGTCCCCACCCACCTTCTCTCCCATCAGTGTCCTGCTATGTTGCACAGGCTGGCCTTGAACTCCCAATCTTCCTCATCCTACTCCCTGTGTCCCATGATTAAGACAAGCACTGGTATCTCGTCTACATGATAAACTAACAGATACTATAACTTAAAACTCCTCCTCCTCTGACTGATTTAGAAGAGTCATGAATATGCTAATGTGTTTAAGGTGTTTGGTTGATTTCCAAGAAGAGGACAGAAAGTGTTGTTCAGGGCAGGCCACGTTGCTGAACTAGAATGCTGTACAGTGCAGATGTAGAAAATTCTGACACTTCTGCACTGCTCTGCGGCACATGAAGACAGTCACACACCTCCAGAGAAGAGAGGGATATGAACCAAATAAACCACTACTTAATAAAAACAGGGAAAGTCAGGACGGCAACTCTTCAGGTACATAAAGAATTAACTAATTAGCCAGTTGTCAACGTGCAGGAAGGTTATTTGACACTTCATCACGAGAGATAAACTAAAGCCAATTAGTTTCCTGGTCTGCTTGGCTAGCTAGGCAGAGCAAGGTCTTCGGCCACACTTAATCCATTGCTTTCCTCCTCAAAGGAAAAGTGTTTTGAGGCAAATTTATCCTCACGTGAAGGAGCATGCCAAAAATAATTTTTCCTGGGTAGTCATTGTGGAAGTACAATATGAAATCGCTCTTTTAGCCAAACGTTTTTTAGAAAAGGAAAACTTCGCCTCAGCTGGGTAACGAGGGCCCGCTCCTGGGAACCCTAGGCAACTCTCCCACTGGGCTCCTCGGGTTCAGTATCCAATAGGAAGGGATTCCACCCTAGCTACTTTAGCCAAGGAGACTGGCATCATTTGGAGCACAGGACCTGGTGAGGCGTGTTCTTCAAATGGGGGGGGGGAGGGTCAGAGTATAATACTGGGGCAGTGATACGATGCTCTCCACTCCTCTGAGCCAGGCTTAGTTGTCCCCTCCCCCCTTTAAAAGTGTGCAAACCAATGGCAGAGTCACAGAGTGCAGGCAGGTGGAGACAGACATGGTGCCACTGCAGCCCTGGTTTACGGCACTAGGCAGGGACATGGTGGGAGAGGACGGAAGTACTGGATGAAAGCACGGAAGGTATGATGGAACTTTCCAGTCTTTTGAATCCTCTCATCGTACTAGACCATCCAAGATCAAGGACAGATCAAAACTGTGCTGGATAAAGATGCTTAAAAACGAAAAATCTGTGAGTTACAGATTTAAGCAGGGATCAAGTGAGGAGAACCAGGGAAAGAGGGGATGAGAACCCCTTTGAGGTTGGTTGCATTAACCAACCTCAAAGTTGCACGACGAACCCTGATGGAAACCAATGGCTTTGTATGCTAATAAAGAACACATTTGTTTCTAAAAGGAACTGGGACACAGGTTCCCTGCATCTGTGTGCAGTGCTTTCCACTAGACTGCATAGACCGTTGAATGAAAACCTCAGCTCCAGGCACGGGATATTTCCCAATGAGTTCTTAGTCAGGGAAGGCCCTGAGGCCCCGAAAAGAACACAAGTTATTGACATTGATCTTGGCTGTCTACTGTAGATAGACAGCACGTGTGATTGCTGAAGACACAATACCCTTGGTTTGCAGGACATAGAGAAATCAAGCTGGAACTGAGGAGAAAAGTTATCACTACACTTACCCAGAGGTAGAATCTGCACACTATAATACCAGTCCACTAAGCTTGATGAGCCTATTGGCACAATAGTGGTATGACTGTTGTGGAGGTAAAAACTGACAGGATGATTTGCCTAATTATGAGGGTACTATGCCCTACAGATTTGATGCTTTCTGATGGGAGGGAAGACACAGGGGAAAATAAAGAAATGTGGAAACTAAGAACAAAAATCACAATAAGAAGCCACAGCAGACAGAAGAGAACGAGCAGGGAGTTGGTGAATGGTACCTTCATCCCTGCTGCAGCTGCAGGTCCACTGGGGTCCACAGCCTGGATGTGGCATGGTTTACTTCCTCGCACCACAAAGCCCCAGCCAACAGCATCACCAACAATCTAGAGAGGAAAACCACAATTAGCAAATGGCAGACTGTCCCTGGCAATTTGCCTGTCTCTCCAAGAGAGGGAAGTCCGACCCAAGATTAACTCTGCGTATTGACATATCTTTTCTGTTCATTTCATCTCTGTTGCGTCAGGGGAATGAAAATGTAATGGAGACACATAGCCAGTTTGTACTGGGGAGGTCACTCCCCACTAAACAGCTGGCAGAATGCTTCTTCTTTGTGCTGACAGCCGATTTCATGCCACACCCCAGCAGGAGTCTTCCAAGGCCTCAAAATCATTGCTGCACGCTCGCTCTGGATTCAAGGTCTACCTCAGCAATGGCCATTGCCTTTATATCTAAATCACAGACTTTGATCTGGCTACACCAAAGTGTAGAAGAGCAGTTTAAACTACCAATGATGGGAGCTAGGAAGAGTCTTGGCCTCTTTTGAAAGACAGTTTTCCGTACCAAGAAAACCAAGTGAGAAAGTAGATAAAGTTCACAATTTACAAATAGACTGTGGTCCAAACATTGTTTGGCACCGAAGCATACCTTTTCCTACAGAATCAGAACAGGCAGGTAGGTTCCCTGGATGGCTCCAGAGGCATCCTTAGACATATGCCAATCGAAACTCTCTCACGGTCAAGTATTAGTGATGCTGGCACTTAGATTGAAAAGTAAACAGATACTCTCCAAACACAGCCACCTCTCAACAGCTGGAGACTGGGAAAAGCAAGAGGGTACCTGGGAACTCAGGTGAAAATTGTTAAGACTATCAGGCATTTCTGTGGTTTGTGGATTTGCTACTATGAGTTTAATATATCTGATTTCACTTTCAAATGTATAGTGCGTCTTTCCCCTTGCTACAGACATATTATAACAGACCTTCTTATGTTACTTCCCCAGTGCTCAGCATGCAAGAGGCCCTCAGTAAGAGTCTAGGGCGTGAAAGAGTGCATGGGAAAACTTCTCTTCTTTGTGGTAATGACAAAAGTTGGGAACCAGAGGAAGAGAGGGAGACGTTCTTTAAAGTTTGTTGATATGGATATTGCACGCTGAGAGAAGACAGTAGGCAGAATAGGGGTGATGGTACCAATACGATCACAGGAATGGGTCTGGGGATGTCTCTTAGTTGCCTAGCATGAAAGAGTCTCTGGGTTTGATCCCCACAACTGCATGACCTCAGTGTGGTCTGCAATCCTGGTACTTCAGAGGTGGAGGCAGGGGGATCAGAAATCCAAAGGCATTCTTGGCTATGCATAGTTTGAGGCTATGTGAGATCCTTCAGAAAAAATAACTTAGATTCATTTGGATAAAATCAATGGGGTCTGGGAATGGCAGAAAGAATATTATGGGAAAACTAAGAAAGGATAAGCCCTTAGTTACACAAAACTACACAGGGCTCCCAGGTTAGGCGGCTATACACCTCAACACACGCTGACATTTATTGTACTGTTTCCTTTCCCCTCCTTAGGATCCTCTTAACACCTTAGTGATTTTCAGAATTAACTGTAACGAAGAAGAAATTTTTGGTACTATCATCTATCTTAAAAGTATATAATTATATTAGAATAAGTGCATAATAGATATTTAAAAGGACACATCAAAAAGAATTAAAAATGTCACTACAAATCAAGGGAGGTCTTAATGCATTTTACTGTATTAGAGTTCAGGAAGTCCCCTATTGTAACCACGTAAAAAACAAAATGAGCAGATGGGTCTGGCAATGCCCATCTTTACCCCAGCAGGAGGATCCTTGTAAGTTCAAGGCCAGCCTGGTCTACATAGTGAGTTCCAAACCATCCAGGGCTATATAGTGAGTTCCAAACCATCCAGGACTACATAGTGAGACCCTGTCTCAAAAAAAAAAAAAAAAAAAAAAAAGGAGGGGGACTTAGAGAAAAGTGTTCCCTTTGGTTTTTAAGCTGTACACTGACTGGTGGGTGTGCATAGGAGCGAGGCTTACCGTGAATGTCTTCCTTGCATATGGAGCTCCAGGAGTCAAGAGTTCCTCAGAAGTAACAGGCCTCTTCAGTACTAAGAGACAGGCATAGCGTCAGAGAATGTACAGCTCCACGTTCTTCTCCTAGTCATTTAGTGCGTGTTTCCTGAATGCTAATCAATAAAAGTGGCAAAGACTTCCACCTCACGTTTATCCTTTAGCCGAGCAGACAGGAAATACCAGCCAAGAGTGTAAACCTAACTTTTAGAACCAGAGGGATGCAGGGAGGATGAGGAAAAGTCAGGGAAAAGCAACGAAGATGCCCTGGGAGGGGACAAAGGGAGGAATGGAGTCTTCCTATAAAGGAAAAGGCTAAGCTTCTAATTATTCCAGCTCTTTCTCTGTATCTATGCATGCCAAAACTCCAGCAGTCCAATGGCCGTGCTACAGACACTGGCTCCATCCAACTCCCGTCCCCCACATACTGCACACAACCCATTTACTAATCATTCTCTCCTCTAGTAAATAACCTACAAACCTAAGGGTGATGCCTCAAGTTCTCTCAAGCCAGCACAGGGGACTCTCCTGAATACTCCCCATGGGCTGGACCACTCACTTTCCTGCATCCTGTCACATTCCTTATTCATCTAATCTCTACCTGAGCTAATGATCTAAGGCAATGGTTCTCAACTTTAGGGTCTCTACCCCTTTGGGGACTGAACAATCCTTCACAGAGGTTGCCTAAGACCATCCGCATATCAGATATATACATTAGGTTTCATAACAGTAGCACAATACAGTTATAAAGTAGCAACAAAAATAATCTTGTGGTGGGGGGGTCACTACAACCTGAGGAACTGTAGTAAAGGGTTGTAGTGTTAGCAGGGTTGAGAACCACAGTGCTAATGAGTCTGGCTCATCGTGGCACTAATCGGATTTATTTATTTATTTATGACAGACTGTTGCTTATATGATATGTAGCCCAGGCACTACTCTTATTTGTTTATTTATTTATTTACTCACTTACTACAGGGTCTTGCTATTTATTTATTTATTTATTTACTTATTTATTTACTTATGGCAGGATCTTGCATACATGATATGTAGCCCAGGCTGGCTTACAGCTCACTGCAATTCTACTCAGCCTCCAGGGCTGGGATTGTAGCTCTGTGTCACCATGCTGGCTTCATTTGAAAGTGAAATTAGGTATAATAAACTCATAGTAGAAAATTCTAAAGCCACAGAAGTGTCTGGATGGCCTTAAAACTTAAAGATATAATACTTGGCATTATGGCCTTTAAGTTTTCCTTTCTTATTTTTGGCCATTGATTTTTATATGTGAGAAAATGGGTACAGAAACAGAAAAGGTTCATCTGTGTATGTCCAAGATCCTATAGCTAAAGCATGGGTAGTAAAATGAGGATCCAACTCAGGCATGGATTTCAGGGCCCAAATTTTTAGCAAGTGCCACTTGTCCTCCTGTGCTATGCTGTCTCAGAAACTCTGGAACATACCAGTGTGGAGTGTTGTCTGTCTAGTCCCAGCTCACTGCTGTTGTCTATCAAGACAGCTGCATGAAAACCCTCTACTAATGAACTTCTCCATCCCTCCTCTAGACATTAACAGACATTATTTCCCGTACCTACCTAGAGTCCCCTTTGCCAGTGGCATTCACTCAGAGATCAGACACTGGACCCCAACAAGTGTGCAGCAGCATGGGACAGGCCTTCATGATCCCCAGGCAGCTGGGCCCAATTGCTGGGTGAGCCCTAGGCTTAAGAAGCACTTTTCTAGTGACGATCCAAGAATTGCTTCTTGTGTGGGGGACAGGTGGTTGGGATCATTGCCTTTGCTTTTTAGAAAGCTTTGAAAATGAATCAGTGTTTGCAAAGGATGAGGGAGTGGGTCAAATATCAAGATGAGAAACGGATGTCTCAGTAGACTGAGAGGAGGTAGAAAACGTAGTGAGTGTATGAGGGCTGAGATGTTATTGCTCAGCAGACAAGCTCTTCTCCATGCCTGTGAACTCCTCTGGGGGTTATGAAAATTGATATTTTTGGCAGCAGGGCCGGCTGTTTATTTTAATGTATGTTTTCTTTTTGTTGTGTCGGAAAACAGAAACTCTGAGACCCAGGAAATTATCCCACAGATTTCCTTCTTACTCATCACCATGACAATGGATTATGGTAAGAGCTATGGGCTTTGTTCTTTTGGGAGAGTGGTGAGGTTAGATACTCATATCTACTACTAAATCTATATTATTCTAATACATAGAGATGGCTCATATTCTTATTTATTAGAGGGAGTGTGTGTGTCTGTGAGAGAGACAGAGATAGATACCATATGGCTGGCACACGTGTGAAGTTCAGAGAATTTTGTGGTGTCAGTTCTTTTCTTCCATCTTTACATAAGTTCTGAGGGTCCTGGGGGTTGAACTCAGTTTGTCAGGCTTGTGTGGTAAGCACTTTATGTTCTAAGCCATCTTGCCAGCTGTCAAGAGCCATGAGGAGTACAACAGGATAACTAACAGTCAACAGGCCACCTACCACATGAGTGACAGGGAGCTCCACCTCTCAAGGCTGGGGAGCCACTACCTGTGGAAACCAGTTGCTACTGTCTGTAATTTCTCTCATGACTCACTTCATTTCTTCGCCAAGATTAGCTTTCGCTGTTTCCCACTGCTTGTGTGTGTATCCCATGAAAACATTCTGTCTACTGGGCACATATATTTGCGGGAAGTCAGGGGGATGACTTTCCATTTGGCTGTGCAGTCTTGATAGTGGGTGCCTTGAGTTCGTGAAAAGTCCCCATAGAAAGGAAATCCTGTCTCATCTGGGTGTCAGTGAGAACAAGCTCCCACCGCTTAGCCAGAGGCTGGAAGCATAAAAGACTTTGGCTTTTACACTACATAGCCATTGTCTCTTCCCTTTGATCTAGCAACCTTACATGTGATCGCTAGTGTTGAGAGGTTCCCTTTAATCAGCTAACATCTGGTGAAAATGCTAATGCTGACCAGGCGCCACCCATCTTCCTCCCATAGCAGATGCACAGGTTGCCATGGTTGTCATGATGCTGTATTCCCAGCTGTCGAGGAAGCAGAAGTACCCACAGAGTGGACAGTGCTGCCAGGGTCCCTTCCCTTTTCCTACATTTACCGGTTACAAACTTCTAGCTTAACTAACAACACAGATGTTGTGAACACACAAACCCCCTTTCCCCCCTCTTAGAAATCATAGCCCCTTTCTCTATTGAACCTTTTTAGATATACCAAGGTGCTTCACAGCCACGCCCCCTTTGAGACATAAAGGGAGATATCAGGTGGCCACTTTGTCAGCCTTATCTTTCCTCTTGACCCTGAAAAATACCTGCCTGTGACCTTGATATTAGCAAAGAATTGCTAATTGTGTGGGTATATAAACTGGAAATCTTGTGCAATGAGAGAGAAATTTTGGAAGAATAAAGAGATAGAATAAGATGTGTGTGAGTTGATTCATTCTTTTAGCCCACAGACCTTACCCCTTTTGCTTATTGTAGCATCTCTTTTGAACCATGATTGGGGGTTTTTAAGGCTGTTCCATCAGCCAGCCTTACCATGCTTCAAAGTCCTCATGGAGGCTGAAGAACAGGTTTTGAAACTGTAAGACTCCAGTGAATTCCAATGAGCAGACTTATACATACCCACCCTTCTTCCTTATGAGTGTTAGGCATTGAAACTGAGCATGGTGACGCATGACAGCAATCCCAGCAAACAGCAGGGAGACTGCGGGAAGTTCAAGGCCAGTCTGGGCTAAATAATGAATACCAGGCATGACAGGGCTGCATAGCAAGACACTGTCTCAGTGAACAAACAATAAACAAAGCAAACACAAGGTTCACACAGATCCTTGCTTGCCATGACCTAGGAAAGCAGTTCTTTCTACACTGAATTTGCAAGTTGCTGGGGGCCTTTTGAAAGCCAAGGATCTTCTCTCAGGGCTTACTGCAGCTGCTGGTGTTTGGCAGTCCGCAGCTGCCTCTGAGAGCCGTCTCTCTGAAGGCAGCTGTCTTGAGCAAAGTCATGCATTCCCTTTGGGGGCATCAACACTGAATAACACAGAAGGTGTTTGGCTCTCTCAGAGCCACTCTGCGGCTTTGTAGGGCACCCTAGTGCATTATGGGTCGACAGTAGCCTTCCACTGGGCTGCATCACAGCCCACATGCTAGTCTTTCCCAGCCACTCAACAGGTATTAACCTGTGAGGTTGCCGCTCCTTTGATCTCTATTTCCCGAGGAACCCAGCCTGAGCACGGGCACTGGAGTCCACAGATAGGAGCGCGGCTGCCTTTATTCACTCACCAGATTTGGGGTTGCAGAGCACAGGGGGACTGCTGCTGAGCGTCGGGCTGCTGCTGAAGTAGCCACTGCTGCCACAGCTGCTCATGCTGCTCCTCCGCACGGCAGACACGATCTTGATCTCTTTGCTGGGACTGACTGCAGAGGGGGAGGCAAAGAGACACTGAGCAGCGGTCGCAGGGCCCAGAGCTCCTGAGCTTTCAGCTGCAAAGTAAGAACGCCAGGTCCTGCTTGCCCACACAGCCGCAGATAGCGTCAGCCAGGCCATTGCCTTTCAGTTTTCTGGACTGTGAAATGGAATATTGTTATTCCAGGGGATAGACGTGAGGAAAAGGTAATATAATGTATGTGCTCATTATGGAGCCCAGGCTCGTCTCAAACACCACAGTCCTGGAATCATAGGGCACACCCCTGTGCCTGGTTAAGAGGTATTTTGTCTTGAGGTATTCAAGGGTACATGTACATATTCATGTGTGTATGTTGTATGTACATAGGCACATGTATATTCTTGTATGTAGAGGTCAGAGGTCAATATCCAGAGTCTTCTCAGTTGTTCTCCATCTTATGGTTTGATACACGATTTCTCTCACTTAACTTGGAGCTTGACGATTCGGTTAGATTAACCAGCAAGGTCCAGTTATCCTGTCTCTGCCTCCTTAGCACTGGGATTATATGTACATGCAACACCTCTCTCTTTCTCTCTCTCTCTCCCTCCCTCCCTCCCTCCCTCCTCTCTCTCTCTCTCTCTCTCTCTCTCTCTCTCTCTCTCTCTCTCTCTCTCTCTCTCTCTCTCTCTCTCTCAAGTGTTAACATGACCTTTATCTGAGGGCTGCAACTCTAAACTCCAGTCACCATGCCTGAATGTTCAGCACTTTACCAATGGGGCCATCTCCCCGGCTCCTGCAGGATGTGAATTAAAAAACTACCAAGCCAAGCTTCCTCTCCCTGGGTATAAATCCAACATCCTGGATATATGTGACACTTACTACGCAGTGGTAGTAAATGGCTCCTGACTTAGTGACGGCAAGCCATCAATTGGAAGCATGGAAGACAAAGTTTAAAACAGCCCATACCGAGGCTTCCAAGCTTCAGTTTGTATATTTGGTTCTGCCTGCCATAGGCTCTGAAGGCCTGGGCGTGAGGGAAAGTACGGACGGAGACAGCTGTGGCCGCTGATTGGCTCATGGAAAGAAAGCAAACAAGCAAACAACTAATGAAGGCTTTACGGGACTACATTAACCTGTTCTCCTCACATCAACTCTACTGAACCATTCCAAGGAGCAGGCAAGCCTCTGTCCAAAGGAAGCACGAATTGCCACTCGGCATCTGCGGAAGACTAGAGACTGTGTCTCCACCATGACCCTGAAGCACAGGCTTGGGCTGATTTTCTACTTAGCAGTTCCTGCTTCATTTTCGGTTCGAACCTGGTGTGTTTGAGGCCTTTGGGATACAAGAGGCTCAGAAGGAGGCAGGCTAAAATAGAACTGCTGAGAGGAAGCTACATCCACCACTTGTAAGCCACGCCAAGGCTCTGTACTGTGAGGATAGGGACAATCTTTCCTTAGGGCTACAGTGAGAACTAAGTGAGAAAATCCATGCAGCCAAGCCTGAGGCCCAGAAACATCACCATTCACGGGGGTGCATGTCCTTATTGTCAGTCCCTTCAGAAGCAAGACATGACAAACCCATTTTGTGCTGAGTTAAGCTCAGTGCGTATTTTGGTTTTCCTTCCCACTGCCTTCTTTACTTCCTTCCCCTCCTTTCCCTCTTTTCCTTTTGAGGCAGAATCTCAAGAAGTTAAATATCCAAGTCTGACCTTGAGTTCCTGCCTCCGTTCCCAATGACTGGGATGACAAGTTAGAGCCCCACGCCCACCCAGCGCTTCTAAAATTTAAGTCAACAAGTCCCTTGAGTCATTGCCAAGTTTTCAGAGGAGTTGGAGATACTCTTAAACATCTCACACTTCTGTATTTGATGAGTGTGTGTGTGTGTGTGTGTGTGTGTGTGTGTGTGTGTGTGTGTGATGAGCATATGCATGAGAGTGTCCAAATGCCCGTGTGTGGGGTTTTTTTTTTTTGCTTGTTTGTTTTTTGACAGGCTTTCTCTCTGTGGCCGTAGCTATCCTGAAACTCACTCTGTAGACCAGGCTGACCTCGAACTCAGTTATCTACCTGCCTCTGCCTCCACAGTGCTGGGATTAAAGGCATGTATTGCCGCCACCACCTCCTGGAGTGTGTTAGGGTTAGGGTTAACACAAGGTCTCCTGTAATCCATGTGGACCACAAACACTGTAGTGGAGCATGCCTTTGATTTTCCTAACCCTCCTGCCTCCACCTCCTGATTTCTGCCACATACAAGCATGCAGCATCACATCTGGTGGTAACAGGGGTTACACCCAGGGCACCCTGCATGCTAGCATGCAGTGTACCAAAGGGGCCGCATCCTCAGACCCTCTCCACTCTTTCTTTCTCAAAAGACAAAACTCATGTGCACACAACGGAACCGGCATACCTGACACAAAGCTGGTGGATTTCCGATTGTCATGGCCCTGCTTCCTCAGGCAGAAGGGACTGTCGTGTGTCTCCTGGGAGGAAGGGGACTTTTCATTGAGCAGCTCCATCATTCTTCGCCTCCGACGGAAGTTCATTCTGAACTGGTAGAGGAGGTTGCTGTCCACAAACGGGTGCTTGTTGGACACTGGGGAGAAGAAACAACCCATGAAGAATGTGTGGCATGCTGGTCAGAGAGCGATGCAGCCAGAAGACTCCAGCCAACAGGGGCAAAAGTCCCAAGGAAGAGGACAAAGCCACGTGCACTTGTGGCGTGCCCACACAGTCCCAAATTCTTCTCACATGACAGGCGTTGGAAGAATTTGGTAGCCACCTCCTCTGAGGATCAGTCTCCGACTTCACCCCCAACCTGAGCTCTCTTTGTAGTGCTATGTTACAAGTGAGCGCTCGCCTCACTGTACCTGAACACTGGGCTCTCCGTGAGATGACTACAGCTCCATTTAATCATGTGTGCCAACAGCGTGTGTGTGTGTGTGTGTGTGTGTGTGTGTGTGTGTGTGTCTGCCTGCCCCACACCGACACTCCAGGCATGAGTCAGTATGTTGGAGTAGTCGTCAAGTGTTGTTTAAGAGCAGGTGAGGTAGCTCAGTGGGTAAAGATGCTTGCTGCTCAGCTAGACCTGAGTTTCATTCCCAGGACACTCATGATAGACGGAGAAAACAGACTCGGATCACCGTACGTGTACCACGGCACACACGAACCCCTCCATGTCCCCTCCCCCCCAACAGATACACAATATAATAAAGATCTAGAACCATCACACTTAAAAGATAATAGTTTGTTTAATAAAAGCCCGAATGTCTATGACCACCACTGACAGCTCATCTGTAGGAAAAAGAACAACTTCAAATACTCATTATTAACAAATTTCTTACTTAGGAATGTGAGATGCACAAATCTATAAGCCACAAGGAAAAGGACATAACCTACTACGTACCCCCGTGACAGTCGCCATCGTGAGCACAGCATCTCCGGTGATCCTAGCAGAGACCTTGGCCTACAGAACTACACAGCAGACAGCTAGCTAGCCTACGGAAGTGGAACCCACTTGCTGTAGGGATAGAGTTATGAGATGCTCATAGTACCCCGACCTTCTCCTGAGATGCCACTGCTGCTCCCTCCTGAACAGGCGGATGTAATCTCAGGAATCTTATCGAATGTAGGAGGTAGAAACTTAGTGGGGATGGGACTTTTCAGGGTGTAGCTGATCTGATATCACATGTCCCTCAGGCTCCTGTAACCCAACCAGTTCACTTAGCTCTCCGAGGTAGACTTCCCTTCTATCTCCCCAGGGAAGCCAGGTAACAGTCCACTGGAAGTATTTTCAGTGTGGTTCAGAGGTAGAATATTTGTCTAGCATGTGTAGGGCTCTGGTTTGACCTCTGGCCCCAAGAAAGGCTCAAACTAATGAAATATATAAAGTTAACTTGTAGCCAGATATGATTGCATTATCTGTAGTTTCAATACTTGGAGGCAGAGATTGCAGAATTTTAACAAGTTCAAGGCCAACCTGGTCTAAATAGTAAGTTTCAGGCTAGCCAGGGGTGGGGTGGGTGGGGAGGTGGAGTGGGATATAGGGACAGCTTGCTTCTAAATAAAATTAAATAGTACATTTTCCCACTACCTGTGCTGTTGCTAAGACATTATTTTGCCTTGAAAGATACTTTCTCTTTCTCATTAAATGTTTAACTGAGTTTCATAAGTTTGTTTTGTGAGTGTAATCCTAACTATAAAGCATGTAACTACAGCTTTGATATGCCATGCTTTGTTGATCCCCGTGGGAGGCCTGACCCTTTCTCAACAGAAATGGAGGAGGAGTGGATTGGGGGAAGGGAGGAGGCCACAGAATGGGAGGAAAAGAGGAAGGGGACACTGTGGTTGGATGTAAAATAAAGAAATAATTTAATGAAAAAAAAAAAAAAAGCTGAATGATTTGAACTCAGGGCCAGCCTGGGATACATGGCAAGACCTTGCCTCTAACAGTCCAAAACAACAAAAACACAAAAAAAAAAAAACCAAAAGAATAAAAATAAAAAATAAAAAGTGAAGGAGAACAGCTAGCTGGTCGTGTAATGGCATCAGTAACACATATCTATTCAACAATGGAGCACCTGTTAAGTGTCACGCCTGGCCCCAGATATCTATCTCAGTACTGCAATGGGCAGATGGCACCATCTGCTCAGTGGAAAGCTTGCCAGTTCCACAGTCTGCTAAAAGAGACATCATTGCTTATAAAAACAAACAAGCTGGGACTTCACTGAGACACTTTAATGTTAAGGAACTCCTAGAAAATACGAAACACTCTGCAGTCAGGAATGCGGTTTTACACCATTTAGGCAGGTTTTGCGTGTGTGTGTGTGTGTGTGTGTGTGTGTGTGTGTGTGTGTGTGTGTGTGTGTAAGACAGAAGTTGACTTTGAATGTCTTAATCACGCTCTACATTGCTTTTTTTTTTCTTGAGACAGCTATCGTCACTGAACCCAGAGCTTGCCAAATCAGTTAGACTGGCTGGCTAGCAAGCTGCCTGCCTGCTTTGTTTTATTTTTTTAATTTTTTGGTCTAGCACATGTGGAGGTCACAGAACGACTCTGTGGAGTCTGTCCTCTCTTTCCCCCTTTCCATGGGTTCTGGGCATTGAATTCAGGATACCAAGCATGTGGGACAAGGACAACCCTCACCCACATTGCTGGCCCCAATTTCTTTGTCTTGTTTTCTGAGACAGAGTATCATGTAGTCCAGGCTGCCCTGGAACTTGCCATGTTGGTGAGGATGGCCTTGACTGATTTTTCTTTTTCCATGTCCGAGTAAGGACACAGGTTTCACAGTCAGACAAACTGAGTTTCCCTCCCAGCTCTGCAACGTTCACGAGCTGAGTGGGTGATTTGGGCAACTCATTAAACCCATCTCTGGTCTTGGTTGTTTGTTGTGAAGTTTCCATGTGAGGAACAAATGGGCAATTCATGTCAGAGATCTGGCATGTACCTGACCTGGAGCCCTTGAGCGGTTCTTTGTCTTAAACTTGCAAAGACTGAACCAAGCCTTGGCTCATGTTCTCCCGTCCTGGGCAGGACTGTTACCTTTCACCCACTAGGAAACATGAACTGGGACCAGAAATCTAGATCAAGCTTACAGATAACCTCACTGAAGACACCTACAGCAAATCTCAAGTCAAAGGCAGGCATGAAATAGACGCGTTAAGATGCGGTAAGTTTTGAGATACACCTGTATTAAGGAAGTCAAAACTCTCTTTAGAGTCATCTGAAGAAATAACAGCCAGATGTGAAAGTTTTATATTCTAAAGACAGAAAAGCGAATTTGGTTTATACTTTAACAAGACATTTTCCTGTATCAAATCCAAAAATCGTTTGCTAGAGCTGGGCATGCTAGCACAGGCCTGTAATTCCAGCAACTGGGAGTCTGAAGCTAGGGGTACCATCTGGAGTTCAAGGTCATTTCCTCTACTTTAGGGAATCCAAGGCCAGACTGGGCTATATACGGCCCTACCTCAAAAAAGTCCACTTGGTCTAAGCACTTGTTCATTTGCCTTATTTCTGTGTTACTGAGGAACTGGCCCGGGGCCTTAGGCATGCTAGGTAAGCTGTTTATTACTGACCTACATCCTCAGCTATTTTATAATTGTATCTCAGGACACGATTTCAAAACCTTTCCCCCAGGCTGGCCACAAACATGCCATCCTTCGGCTCCACCCTCCTGAATAGCTGGATTGAAAGCATCTACCAACAGCCTGGCACAACTTCCCTTGATGCTTGTGAGACACAGAAGAGCATAACCTATAATCTGGGAAAAGATAGAAAAGGATCAAGGAGGTGTTGTATGAAAGGAGAGGTTAGAAAATGATCAAGGAGGAGAAGGAGTCACCGCGATTCTGAATCCCAAAGTCATTATAATTCTTCATTTCACAGATCGCAGTGTTGTGGAATATTAAAGACGTGTTACATTCATTTATTCTGTGGAATATTTGTCTAATAGTGCAAAGATGTGTTACTTTTTTTTTTAAATGTTGCATTTGTTTAACAACTCTGTAAAGTTGTGTTACTTGCCTGTCTAAAACACCTGATTGGTCTAATAAAGGGCTGAGCAGCCAATAGCAAGGCAGGAAATGGACAGGCAGGGCTGGCAGGGTCAAGAGAATAAATAGGAGAAATATAGGGAAGAGGGAAGGATTGAGAACGGGAGGACAGGAGGACACCAGGCGCCAGCCACATGGCCACACAACCAGCCACGGAGTAAGAAGGAAAGAAAGAAAAATAAAGAAAGGTAAAAAGCCCAGAGGCAAAGAGTAGTTAAAGAGAAACAGGATAAATTAAGTTAGAAAAGCTGGCCAACAACAAGCCAAGCCAACCTAAGGCCAGAATATTTCTCTGTGTATTTTTTTGGAGCTAGATGACAGGCCCTCAAAGGGTTTAAAAACAAAAGAACACAGTGTTGTATGGGAACGTTATGTCAGCAAATGTCCTGATGTAGAGTTTGATGTATCTGTTTCTTGGGACTACTCATTTCTCCTCTTTGATTTTTTTAATTTTATTTTTAAGGTCTCATGTAGCTCAGGCTGGTCTTGAACTCCTAATCCCCCTGCCTCCACCTTCCTAGTACTGAGTTTGCTGGGATGTATCAGGCAGGACTATCTTCTCTAGCGTGAAGGGCAGATGAGATTCCCCAGAGAATAAAATGGGAAGCAGGAACAGACCAGTCCCCAAAAGGACAAGGCTACATCTCAATATGGGAGCATTTTTTTTTTTTTGCCAGCAAATTATTATCATTTTTTTCATTTCATACTTCCTTGATTGATCCTTATTCTTTACTTTTCTGTGTGTTTTTCCCCTTTAATAAAAATAGGTTCTTTTCTCATACATATATCTTGGTGTTTTCCCTTCCCTCTACTCCTCCCAGTTCTTCTCCACCCCCTCTCTCATCCGGATTTAACCCCCCTTTCTTCTAAAAGATAACAAAGTACGACAAAGTAAAATGTAATAAGATAAACAAAAACTACCATATCACAGTTGGGCAAGGCAAACCAACATGTGGGTGGCCACCAAGTGTCCCAAGAGAAGGCACAGGAATCAGAGATCCACTTGCTCACACATTCAGGAGTGCCATGAAAAGTTAAGCTTAAGCTGAAAGCTATAACATATAAGTAGGGGACCAACTGTAGACCTGTGCAGACCACATGCTTGCTGTTCAGCCTCTGTGAGTTCATGTGAGCTTTGCTTAGTTGGTTTGGAGGCCTTTTCCTGGCGTCCTCCATACCCTTTGACTTTTTCACACTCTTCCCACGGCCTCTTCCACGGGGTTCCCCGAGGGGAACTTGGAGGGGAAGGGGAATTTGGTGGAGCTGCTCCATTTAGAGCTGTGTGCCTAAAGGTCTCTCTCGGTCTCCTCTCTCTCTCTCTCTCTCTCTCTCTCTCTCTCTCTCTCTCTCTCTCTCTCTCTCTGTGTCTGTATGTCTGTCTCTCTGCTCATGTGTGTGTCTGTGGTGTCTTCATGTGGGTCTCTGTATGTGTTCCCATCTGCTGCAGGAGGAAGCCTCTCTGATGACCACATACACTTTCTAATTGTGATCTTATCAATAGCTGCCCTGTTAGGATGATTTTTTTTTTTTTCCTTATTCCTTTTTAAGTCCTGGGTATTGAACCTAGGACCTCCGGTATGGTGGGTAAGTATGATACAACTGGGCTATACTTCAAGCCCCAAAACAAAAAGTTTCACTGTCCCAATTTCTAATTTCTGGGACTTTCCAGGTCTTCTATACTTTGGTGACATTCCCAAGGCACATGGCTTGACATTGGGCGCTTTACTTTCTAATTGCATATTTATTCACCTAAATAATTTTTGTTTGGTAGTTCTAGTTCCAGGAAAGTACTGAGTCCCATCCCCAGTCTGCTGTGGAATTAAAAGGGATATTAAACAGGAAATGCAGACATGGCCAGAAAAGTGAAACCATGGAGGCTCTTACTGCCTGAGATGCTTGCAGCAGCACCAAACTACTGGTTAAAGACTAGACTCCTATACACCGTGTACCATAAATATTCAGAAGGTATGAGGATGTGTGATAATGCTCTTGTACACGGCAAAGATTTGTAGCTATTATTGGTTTAATAAAACAGTGCTGGTTGGCCAGTAGCCAGGCAGGGAGTATAGGAGGAGCAACCAGACCAGGGGAATTCTGGGAAGAGGAAAGGCAGAGATGCAGTTGCCAGCCAGACACAGAAGAAGCAAGATGAGAATGCCTTACTGAGAAAAGGTACCAAGCCATGTGGCCAAACTTAGATAAGAAGTAAGGGTTGATTTAAGTTGTAACAGCTTGTTAGTAATAAGCCTGAGCAATAGGTCAAACAGTTTATAATTAATATAAGCCTCCGTGTGTCTATTTGGGACTGAACTTCTGCAGGACGGGGCGGGACAGAAACTTCTATCTACAGTTAAAAAGCACTGGCTTCTTTTCCAGAGACCCAGGGTTCCGTACTCGGCACACACACGGTAGCTCATAACCGTCTGTAACTCCAGTTCCAGGGGATCCAACACCCTCACACAGGCATACATGCAGCAAAAACACTAATGCACTAAAAAGAAAAATCAACTGAAGAAATTAGTAAGATGTTGATGTTAGCGGACATAAAGAAATAAAGGAAGCTGATTATCTAAAGGGACCACTGGGTTCTATCCCACCCATACACGTGGGCTGAGGGCAAATAGAAAAACAGCACCTAGTTCTACTGAATCTGTGATTGAGCTACTGAGGAAGAAGGAAAGGAGGAAAGTCACTTTTTTTTCCATCCTTGACATGTTCGTTAGGAAGAGACAAGAATACAACACATCTGTAACCCCAGCACTTGATAGGCTGAAGAAGAGGAGGCTGGGTTTGGAGCCAAAACGTCTACATAGTGACAGCCTATCCCAAAAGAAACAAATATATGAATTTCAGGGAGTTGCACTGTTTTTTCCTCGAACCAAGCACATATACATATATATTGTATATTTTCAAAAATTTGTCAAGCTTTCAAAAGAAAATAATACGCTTTTTATGAGTTGGGAAGAAAACATGAGCTGATAATGGATTATGACAGGAAGCTTTTCTGTTGCTGTTTAGACGGTGTCTCAAAGGGCTGGCCTGCAACTCACTCTAGAGCCCGGGCTGTTCTCACACATGTGGACTTCTTGCCTTACTCTACTCAGTGTTGAAATGACAGGCGTGGGTCACGACAAAACGGCTCGGAAGTTTTGTTGTGTGTGTTTTGTTTTTGAGATGTGGTCTCCTCGTCC
Source organism: Cricetiscus sungorus (assembly GCA_030556225.1). Classification (NCBI taxonomy): domain Eukaryota; kingdom Metazoa; phylum Chordata; class Mammalia; order Rodentia; family Cricetidae; genus Cricetiscus; species Cricetiscus sungorus. The sequence goes on along the minus strand of JANBXA010000366.1, from coordinate 32,242,803 downwards.
AGGCAGGCTAGCCTAGAACAATGCAGAAGATGCACTTGTACTCCCGAACATACTGCATTTATCCACCCCCCCCAAATGCAGAGCATCGCCATCCCCTGACTTGCAAACTATTTATTTTTATGACAATCTGAGCTGTGCTTCAAGCCATAGCCACCTACTTCAGAGGAAGCCATCAAAGGACCTTGTGTCCCAAAACAGCAGAGTCCTTGACTAAAGCAGATTAAGCAACTGTTTTTGAGTGCCTACTCCTCAAAAGGATGTGCTAGGTACTTGGGATACAAAGCTCTTCAAGAGGCAATAACAACAGTGAGTCACAGGCTAAAATAATGACTTCCTCAGCCCTGACATTACAAAGAGGATGTGAAAGCAGGAAATTGATTTTAGGGCACAGAATCCTATTAGCTGACATTACTAGAACAAAACAACGCTTGAAGGCTCCAAGTAAGGACACACTTATAATGATCTGGTTGAAGGGAAGAGAAGGATAGAATAAGTAGAGAAAGCAAAGTAACTTTAGCCAAGATAATAGGAGAGAGATCAAAATGCACAGCTTTCTGCTACTTCCAAGTCCTCCTTGGAAAAACAGTGTGTGTAAGCATGGTGGCCGTTTGTTGCTGTGATAAAATACTGGGACAAAAACCAACTTAGGAAGGCCAGGGGAACAGTCCAGCCTGATGAGGAACCGTGTGAGCAGGATTTGGAGCAGCTGGTTACATTGCAAACACTCAGGAGAGGAAGAGGGAGGTGATCAGTGTGCTCAGGTCAGTTTCTTCCACAGGATCCCAGCACAGGCAGTGTGCCTGCCGGCCATAGTGGGCGTGCCTTCCTACCTCAGTTCATGCCCAATCCTAGCCCACATGCAAGCCCAGAGACCTGTCTCCCAGATAATTCTAGATCTTGCCAACTAAGTATCACGAACTGTGTTTTATATTCTCTGTGCATTACTAAGTAATAGCCATGTGCATTCCAAACATTATCAGTCTTTTCTTTTTAGTTATAACTCACAGAACAAAGGGTAGGTTTTTCTAGAAATGAGGTTTGTTTTGCAGAGATCCAGAATGTGCTATAAGAGCAAAGGGGTCTAAAGACAAAAGTTTTTTGTTTTTTTTTTTTTTTTTGATTTTTGCTGGGAAGCACAGGTCTATAATCCCAACTCCTCTGGAGGCTCACAATTTCAAGGTCATTCTGGGAAACTTAGGGAGACTCTCCCTCAAAACAAAACAAACAAACAAAAATAAATAAATAAATACATAAATACATAAATAAATAAATAAATAAATAAATAAATAAATAAGAGGGGCAGGGTGTTTTCTGAGCACACATGAAGAGCCTGGGTTATGTTCCCAGCATCAAAACAAATAAACAAAACAAAAACACCATGTTTTAAAAGATGTAAAACAGAATGCATCAGACATATAATTCAGGAAAGTAAACATGTAACACTGTTTTAGTTACCATTCTATTGCTGTGGAGAGACACCATGACCAGGGCAACTCTTATAAAAAGGAAGTATTTAATTGGGGGCTTGCTTACAATTTTAGAGAGTTAGTTGATAATCACCGAGGCAGGAAGCAAGCGGCATGGTGTTGGAGCATTAGCTGAGAGCTTTACATCCTGATCCACAGGCAGCGGATAGAGGGGCAGCAGGGAGAGAGGGAGACAGACAGACAGACACTGGGCCTGGAGTGCACTTTTAAAACCACTTCAGAGCCCACCTTCAGTGACATACTTCCTCCAACAGGGCTCCACCGACTCCAATAATTTTTAAACAGTTTGGGCAACTATATGAGCTTATGGGGGTGCATTGTCATTCAAACCACCACAGATTCTATTCTCAAGCTTTTGGAACTGATGGAATAAATCTGTTTGAAATATTTCAGGGGTTCAGTATTTAAAAGTGCTTGTCTGTTACATACAGGGCCCTGGGTTCTAGCCCCAGAGAAGGAGGGAGAGTGAGAGGGGGGAATGGTCCACACTTCACATAGATTATGTAGCATGAGACATGAAGTCAGAACTGGATGGGCTCAAACATACATGAAGCTTTCCCCGAAAGCCATCAGATGATGCAGACGTTGAGGACGATGATGACAAAGACAACCAGCTTTGCGCCAGGTCCTGTGTATACTTCCAGACAGTATCGTTTAGTTCTCCCCCAGTCTAGAGAGTTACTGTGCTCTTCTGGGGTTGGGAGTACAGCTAAATGGCAGCATGTACAAAGTCCAAGGTTTGATCTTCAGTACTGCAAAAAGAGGGGAGAGTAAGGGAAGGGAGGATGAGGAGAAGAGGGAGGGGAGTGCAGGGAAAGGGAGGGGGCTGGAGAGGAGGGGAGAAGGGGAGGGAAAGGAAAGGAGAGGAGGGGAGGGGGAGAGAAGAAAACAGAGAGGAGAGGAAAAGAGAAGAACCTGAATAGGCAGGGGTATTGACACTGAAATGTCAACCAAGAAAACTGGGTTAAAATGGGGGGGGGGTGTAATGATGGCAATTCTTGGTTGTCAACTTGAGTGATCTGGAATTAACTAACACCTAAGCTCCTGGGTAAACCTGTGGGGGATTCTTGCTGAATGAAGATCCACCTTTAATCTGGGCCACACCTTCTGGTTTCAGCCTATATAAAGAATTATGGATTACTCTTTGCTTGCCTCCACTCTGGCTGGCAAGTTCATTCCTCCACTGGTCTTAGAGCCTACTTCCTAGGGATTCTGGCATCTACTGAAGACCAGCTGAGACAAGCAGTCTCTGTGGACCAAACAGCAGTGGATTCTTTGACTGTCAGGAGGCAGCCATAGTTGGAAGAGTCAGACCACATCTCTAATAAATCCTGTTTATATAGAGATGGATACCTCCTACTGTTCTTTTTCTCTATAGAACCCTGACTAATACAGGCTCAGAATGAAGAGCCAGAGAGGCTCCTGGGGGGAATTTCTAGCATAGCATAATAGCAAGGATGGCATGCCATGAGGGCGATGACTACAACACAGGTGGATCTATGTCACAGGGAGAAGCCCTACCCGGAACCCCAGGCTTGAAGCTGGGAGAGGAGGGGCTGGCACAAGGGACCTAATGATTCAAATGGTGAAAGAACCTTTGCTGGAAATGATTCACTTTTCTGGTTGGAGTTGGAGTTTAACAAGATCTCAGATAACCCAGACTATCCCAGACCTTTCTACACAGCTTCAGGCTGCCCTTGTACTCCTAATCCTCCTGCCTCGGCCTTGTCGCTGCTGCAATTATAGGCACGGATCATCATGCTGGCTTTGATGCACTCTTTGAAAGAGAGTTTCCCCACTGTCCTCTTACTTTCCTCCCCAACATGAGTGGTTCAGCCAAGCTCATGCCTGTCAGTAACGGGAAGTAAATACTTTAGAAGGACGAGAAGGGTGGGACATACCATAATCTATACTTTGAACTATCTGTTGCACAGTGGAGATCTGCTATGTTCTGAGAAAAACCCTGAGACCCAGCACGTGTATCCCACTAAAATACCATCACTTAAACCAGCCAAGTACTTCCATTACCTGAGGAAAAAAAAAATCAAGCTGGGTACCCAAGCAGAAGATTGTACTTCTAACATACAGTTCTCCCTTGATATCTGCAGGACAGAGTCTAAGACTCCCAGATACCAACATCCATGGTTATTCAAGTCTGTATATAAAATAGTCCTGTATTTGTACATAACCTCTACACAGTCTCCTGTAAATCTCAACTTTTCTACATCACTTACAATACCGAATACAATGTAAATGTGATACAGTTGCTACTGTATTGTCTTGCAAACAATGACAAGAAATTCAGAACCAGTTTCATTACTGATGCAATCTTGTTTCCCAAATGTTTTCCTTCTATAGTTAGTCAAGACCTCACATGCAGATACTGCAGATATTGGGGCCAATACACATCAACCACACAAAGACTGGCTGCTTCTATTTTTAGGAAATTCTCGTGCTCTAATAAAAAGTATTATGCAAATATACAAAGCCTGACATGATATTTCATGCCTGCAATCCCAAGGCTTAAGAGGCAGACACAGAAGGACTGTATGTATCTAAGGGTCAGTCTTGGTTGTGTAGTAAGTTCCCAGCCAGCCTGGGCTACTGTGTGAAATCCGGTCTCAAAATGAACAAAATGAGTGACATGCTGCCAGGAGGGTGTGAGGCCGGAGTAGGTAGGCGCCTATGGTAAACATAGTCTGAATCTACAGAAACAAGTGGTACCTGGCAGACTGCAGCCAAGACGGATAGGAATGCAGTGATGCCATTTCACAAAAGAAAACCTCTCTCACTCACACTCACGTTCTCATTTGAAAGACTGCATCAAATTAGCATCTCCCCTTCCCTTTGTGCTTTGGAAGATCCTTGGTGCAGCTACAGGACTGTATTTCTTTAACTTAAATCAGCACTTACAATGTGAGCCAACACCTTTGCATGTGACAAGCATCTTTGTCCCCCCCCCCCCAGTTTTGACACTGCAGGGGGCTTCTGACTGTGCCCAGTTTTCTTCTTCTGGATTCAATTATAATAAAGTACAAAACAGAGTCATAGAATATAACAGCGGGGAAGCTGTACCCTATACACCTTGGTTTTTTTTAAAGACAGGGTATCTTATATTTTTGACCGGCCTTAAACTCACTGGGTAGCTGAGGAAGACCTGAACCTCTGATCCTCCTGCCTCTGCCTCTGAAAGGCTGGGGTTAGACAGTTACCACCATGATTCATGTGGTATTGGGGATGAAACTCAAGCTTTGTACATGCCTGACAAATATTGTACCAACTGAGCTACAACCCAACCCAAATTCCTGGAAATTCTAAATAGAGAAAACAAACATTATATTAGATTATGGCTTCTGAGAAGATTATATTGAACCATTAAAAACAAAAAAAAAAAAAAAACAAGACAAAAAAAAAGAAGGAAGGAGGAGGAAAGAGAAGAATAAGAAGACTGTAATAATCAAGAGGAAATCCAATTTAAAAATGAACAAATTATCTGATTAAACGCTTTCTGGAGAGGAAAGCTAATGCCGGCTGTGGTGGTACTGGTCTATAGTCCTAGCTAGTAGGAGTACTAAAGCAGCAATATAGCAAGTGGAAGCGTGGCTAGGTTACAAAATGAGTTCAAATCCAGACTAGCAAGAAGGGCTGGGGATGCAGATCAGGGTGCATCAGCATTTGCTTAGGATGCACAAGACCTCAGTGATATGAATAAGAGAAAAACAAAAATGGCTCATATACATATGAAAAACCACCCCATGTCCATCAGCTACTACAAGATTATTATGTCAGCCCAGTTGTAACAGTTAACAACTAACAGACAGTGTCAAGGAATCGGGGTAAAAAGGAACCCTCATAAGGATAGGTGGAGTGCAAACTGGCACAGCTACTGTGGAAAATAGTACAAAGGCCCCTCGAAAACCTCGAAACAGATCTACCGCGATGCAGCTGCGCTGAGAAAAATGAAGTCAGCACGTAAAAGAGATACTTGGACACTTGTGGTTATTATGGACCAGTCATAATAATAGCTAACATATGGAATCGGTGTAGGTGCATATTTAAAGAGGGATGAAGGAAATATGGTATGTCTATACAATAGAGTATTGTTCAGGCACAAAGAAAAACGAAGGGGGCTTGGAGAATGGCCCAGCACGTAAAAAAGAAAATATAAGCAGCGGTATCCTAACGAAAAGGAAATGCGCTGGCGAGTTTAATATCAACATGGTGCAGGATAGTGTCATCTTAGAGGGAGCCTCAATTGGGAAAATGCTTCCATTAAGATCAGGCTATAGGGCATTTTTGAAATTAGTTATTGATATGGGAGGACCTAGCTTACTTGTCTTGCAGAGCAAGCATTGAGAAACAAGCCAATAAGCACTCCTCCACACTCCGCATCGGTTCCTGCCTCCATGTTCCTGCTTTGAGCGCCTGTCCGGACTGCCTTTCATGGAACTTGGAGAAGCATAAGCTGAATAAACCCTTTCTTCCCCAAGTTGCTTTCCGTGATAGTGTTTATCACAGCAAAAGAAATCCTAAGACAGGGAAGGAGGGCAAGTGAGGACAGCCTAACCCGTCGAAATGCTTCTCTTTGACGACACTTTAGCCAGGCTGCTATGATCCAACCTCCCGTCCTGTCAAGCCTAGTTTTAGCAAATAATTCTGCTACATCATTTCAGAAGAATCTTCCTACCTTTGATACCTGACTAGCCTTAATATCTGATCAAGCTCCTCAGCCTTCATATTTGTGTGTGTTTTGGAAATTAACGCTAAAATGCCCTCTGACTGATCTATATCCTTAGCGCTCTCTCTCTCTCTCTCTCTCTCTCTCTCTCTCTCTCTCTCTCTCTCTCTCTCTCTCTCTCTCATGCACATCTCTGCCCCATGGTTGACAACTAAGAGAATTTCATGAGCACAATAATGGACCATGTTTACAGTCAAAACATGTCTTGACTTTCCTGTGACCTATGCATACTAAGAATTCATTGTTAACTTATATTTTTATTTTTTTCACCCTATTAACCTATATAATAAACAGCAAACACCACCTGAAAAGAAAATCTCATTTACTAAAGATAAATGTTTCAGATAAAGATACAAATAGCACATTCTTATTTAATCCTTTGAGCCTTTACGCAATGTAACTTCAAAAGCCACTAAAATCATTCAGAATACTCAGAATTTGTTTTTACCCTCATTCATTTATATTCTTGTGTGTGTGCTCACTTGCCACCCCATATTCATACGTGGGGTCAGAGGACAACATGAGCAAGTCTGTCTTCTTCCAGCACGGGATCCTGGAATCAAACCCAGGTTCTCAGGACGGCTTATTTCCCTGGGCCATCTCCATGGATACAAGAGACGAGACAGATGTGTTATTAAACTTCTATTGCCCTTTTTTTTTTTTTTTGAGATGGGGTCTTATGCGGTCCAGGCTGACCTCCAGCTCTATGTATAGCCAAGGAGGACTTCAAACTCCTGCTCCACCCCCTCCCTAACCCCAAGCTCTTGCTTTACATCGTGCTGGTGAGTGAACTCATGTTGTGCATGTGCTGGGCAAGAGCTCTACCAACTGAGCCATATGAAAAGCCAGTCTTTTTATCTTTGTCAGAGGGATTCCTGTTAAGAACTCAAGAAGGACACGAAGAAAGCTATTTTTCTTTAGCCCTTCTCTCCCCATCCTTCTTTACATATTTACTATTTATTTCGTTTTGTTCAACTGTTTGCAACCTTGGGCTGAGCTCCTAAGGTTATTGGAAGGATGCCACCCTCTCTCTATCTGCACCTGGCATCTGTCTTGACTCTTGAGCAAATGCCCCAGCTCCCATCTTCCCCTAAGATGGCATAATCACAGCTACCCGAGAGCAGCTGGGAAGACTGCAAAGATAAGGTACGTGAAACTGCTCTTCTGTGATTGCAGACTTGAAAGGAAGAGCCAGAGGCCGTATTAAGTGTTGATACTGCTGAAGTGCTCTGGCCAAAGCGGAAAAGGAGGAAATGCTACGCGTGGACACGGTCACAGGAGTCTGAGTATCCAGGGCCAGCTGCTGCAGCTGAGAGGGTTTCACCCTTGTGATTATCTGGCTTCCATCTCTCCACTTAGAGCTACAATAACCAGTTGACAGCTAAGGCAGCTGGGGAAATATTTAGCGTCTGGTAAGTGTGCTCACCCCACTTGCAAAAGTTACACAAAAACTCCAAGGTTGTTAGTGTTTGAGAAAAGGCATATTTTATGAGCTAACAAATTTTTTTTTTAAAAAAATATAAGTTGCAGCATCTGTCAGGCCATGTGAGTTGCTGTAATGCAGTCAACATAGCTCAGATTTTATGATTGAACTTTTTATTTTAAGCCTAGTGGGGTTAACAATAAGCATCGTGTCCTCCTCAGTGGTTAAGAGGAAGTTTCTACAACTGCCCTGATTTGAACCTTGGATATGCTACTTATTAGTTTTCATCTTTAGCAGGTTATTTAACTGTCTGAAAATGAGACAGCTGGCATCAGGAAGATGGCATAGTGGATAAAGGCACTTCTATGCAAGCCTGATGACCTGAGTTCAAATCCCCACAACTGTAGTAAAGATGGAAGGAAAACACTGGGCTCCTCTTACCACACACGCACGCATGCACGCGCACACGCACACACACACACACACACACACACACACACACACTACTTCCTACTGTATCATATGCATAGACAATAATAAATAAATGACGAGAATGTGTGTGTATTGGTTATTTTTCAGTTGCTGTGACCAAGGGAACTTACAGAAGAGTCCCCCTCCCCCTTGGGGAGCATGTGGGGACCTAGAGCTCCAGAGGATTAAGAGTCCATGATGGCAGAATGGAGGCATGACAGACAGCAGCAGTCAGGAGCAGGAAGCTGAGCTCACACCTTCAAAGGGAAGCCGAAGCAGAGACAGCAAACTGGAAGTAGGGTGAGGCTTTAAGCTCTTAAATTCCACCCGTAGTGACACATTTCTCCCAGCAAGGCTACATGCATTGCCTAAAGTCCAGCCAGTGCCACCACCAGGAACCAGGTGTTCAAATGCTGGACCTGTGGAGGACGTTTCTCATTCTAACCACCACAGCAGATAAGGCCCAACGTAGAGTTAACGAGCAAAATAAGAATGTAAAGGACTAGATGCCACCGCAGTGGCTCAAAGACAGTAGGAGCTCTGTAAGTGGTCATTATGATTGACAGGTGACCAGATCACACACAAACGATGGCCTTCGAGGCCATCAGAGCTGAGCACTGTGCCCAGAGCTGTTCCTAAGTGCTGTGATTCAATTCTGACCATCGGGTGATGTGAGAAAGAGCCATCCAGCATCCCCAGTAGGAGTGCCTGGCTTTGGAAGGCTTCCTAAGTCACTGACCGATAAGGACACTTGCGACACGAAGTATCCACAGGCAGTGTGATTTATGGAGAGCACCTGCTTTCTTTCCAAGTGTCTGGAATGCTAGCAGTCATGGCTGGGGGAGCAGGCAGTATGCTGACAGGAATGCCCCACAGCAGTGTGCTTGGGCTCTGAGTCTGGGCAGAGGCTTTGGATATGTGTTACTGCCTTGCACTGGAGGCAGTGCCCTGAGACCATACAGGAAGTCCGTGCCTCCAGCTCTCCAGGTCACGTATCTCTTGCTGATCTTGCAGTGTAATCTATCTTGGCCATTATATGATGGGTCTTACTACGGCTACACTGTCCATGTAGGTTTTCAAAGGTTGTCTGGTCAGGAGGACGCAAAAAGGCAAAATTAGAGGCTAACTTAATATATTAATAAACCTGTAGATGGGAAAGTTAAAGATGGTTACTCAGTTGCTAGAGCTAGGCTCAAAATCCAGGCTGTAAACCCTCCACAATGGGACTCATTCTATTATGCCAGAGCCACACCAACTGCACACATACCGGGCCCAGAGAAGCTGCCCCCGCCTCCTCTTTCACAAGAGGGCATTGACTCCTTTGAAACTGGAGTTATGTATGGCTGTGAACCACCATGTGGGTCCTCTCCTCTGCACAAGCAACAAGTACCCTAAACCACAGAGCGATTTCCCCAGCCCCTCTTCATCTTTAGTAAAGGTCTTATCTAGCTCAGGTTGGCTTCAAACTCACTGTGCAACCAGGGATGAGCTTGATACTTTGGACCCTCCTGCTTCTTCAACTTCCTGAATGTTGAGATTATAGACAAGTGCCACCATGCCTAGTTTTTGTGGTGTGGACCATCAATCTGAGGGTGTCACTCACACTAGGTAAGCATTCTCACAACTGAGCTGTATTTACAGTTCAAATACACTTCTTTCTTAGGCACAGTGCTTATAGTTGCTATGTCCTATCTGGGCAATCTTGGCAAAATATCTTAAAAGGCTTTGAATCTTGTAGAGGCGACTCGCCTTGCCAGTGGAGTTGCAGTAGTGGCCACGCCTTTTGGGTGTGTTTCAGGTGCAGGCTTGACCTCTTTAAGATAGAGGAGCTATGGGCGCGCCCTCTCTTGGGTCACAGAGCACAGCAGAAGGGCAGAGACTGCATCTTCTGGAGCAGGAAGATCACAGTGGTTATTTCCTCTTATCTGTGTAAACGCTTCCCTAATAAACACCTATTTATCATTTATCTTAGGTCTGGTGAACTCATTTGAACCCCGCTTTCAGAACCTCATAAATGTTTACTGTTAAATTTCAGTACTAATATCAATGTCCTAGAACCGCTACAAGAATTACGATATTCGTATGTATTTTTGAGACCAAGTCTCACTCTAGGCCAAGCAGGCCTGAAACCTCCTATGTAGGTCCAGTTGTCATCTGACCTACATCCTTCTTCCTTCAGCATCCCCTCCACCAGTACTGGCGTTTCAGAAATGAGCTAAGCCTCCATGGATTTAATCAGAATATATACAATAACATGAAAAATATATACGCTAGCTACCTAATACACTATAAAGTATTTAGCCCTGTACTTAGCAGATAGTAACTATAAATGCATTAGAAAGTAAGAAACAGCTGGGCCTGGTGGTGCAGGCCTGTAATCACAGCTACTTGGGAGGCTGAGTCAAGAGGATCACAAATTCAAGTCCTACCTGAGCTATTAAGAGTTCAAGGTCAGCCAAGGTAACCTGGTAAGAGCCTGGGTCAAGCCAGGCAGTGGTGGCGCACATCTTTAGCCCTAGCACTAGGGAGGCAGAGGCAGGTCTACAAGAGCTAGTTCCAGAACAGGCTCAAAAAAAAAAAAAAAAAAAAAAACAAAAAAACAAAACAAAACAAAACAAAAAAAAAAACCCAGAGCCCGTGTCAAAGTGAAAAAAGGGCTGAAAAACTCAGGTGTGGCAGTGCATACCTATAATACCTATAACCCCACCCAGAAGGCTGAAGCAGGGGGACTTTGGTGAATTTGAGGCTAGCCTAAGTTATAAGGTGAGTTTGGGCCAGCATGGCAAATGGACCGTTTTAAAGGGTATGTATGCAAGTGCACGTGTACACACACACACACACACACACACACACACACACTCACAGAAGACTGTGTCTATAACTTGGTGGTAGGGCACTTACTTACTATGTGTGGGGCCCTTAACTAAAAAGAAAAAAAAAATGAGAAATGAACTAGAAAAAAATATGAACATATGTTCATCATATAGGCACTTGTGTAAGTATGTACATATGCCTGCACAGACAAATGCATGCCCACAAATATGAATGGCAGCTATTTATTCATCTAACAAGTCCTGCCTTGATAAGAGCACCATTTACCATTCATAGACAAACTTAAAAGTCAAGTATTTCCTGGGAGGGCCGTGCTCACACTGACTGGTTTCAATCTAGGGGACCACTTTTATTCAGAAAACTTTGTAGTCAAAGCCCATGGTCTGACTTGCTTTAATGTTTAACCTGGGGAATCAATTATTGGCTAGACAATTCAGAGCATCACTGACGACACTAACTATGGTGACTGTGTGTTCCTTACTCTGAATTAGTGATCTGGTAGTGAAGTCTGTTAGGAAATGAGTTTGAATTCCAGATTCTACACACAGAATACTTAGCCCTCCTACAACCCAGGGAACCTGTTCCCACACTCAGGTTCTCCACTAATAGTGCCTTGCTTTTATCCTCTATGGCTCACCTTTCTGGCATGGAGGTTACAGCATTATAAAACCACACTGTAATTGAGCTATAATTACTCATTCCTTGGAAATCATTTGGAAAACACTCCTGGCATCTGGTATCTTCTCTCAGGCACAGAATGAGTCAGTAGACTGTAGTGTAAGAAACTGGTTTTCTCATAGAACTTGATGTCATCTGGCTTTGTCTTCCTGGAGTAAAATGATGGTAGATTCAACCCAAAAGTTGTCTTTGCTCACTAGGGAAAATGGTAGCCACTCTAACCAATCCCAAGTTCACACTTACTAGCAGTAATACCCATTTGACTGCTTCTACCCGAGAGGGCTTTCGACAATCTGTTTAACTTACTGATATTTCTATTCCTTGAACCATAAAATGGATATAATAAGAATACCTGCCTTTTAGTCACCAGTACTGTATTGTACTCTTACCGCTTTGTTAAGATGACAGATAGAATATCAAATACAGTAAAAATTTAAATAGCAACTTTATTAGATTTAAGAGGTTCTATTAAATTACTAAGAATAAATACAATGATCAGGGGCTGGAGAAATGGTTCAGGTTCAACGCCCAGCACCCATACGAACTTGCTCAGTAGGCCAGGCTGGACTGGGCCTCACAGAGACCTGGGATTAAAGGCTTGTGCCACCCCTGCCTGGCATGTATTAATAATTTCTAACGCTGGAAATGGCTTTCTAAAACTATGTCATAGGGCCAGTGAGATGACTCAGTGCTTGGAGGCTTTGTTGCCTGCCAATCCCGACAACCTGGGTTTGATTCCTGGGAACCCCACGGTGGAAGGAAAAGAACAAGTCCTGGCAAGTTGTCCTCTGTTACCCACATGCGTCCTGATGGGTGTGCATTTCCTGACCCACTAGAGGGTGTTAGGAAAACATAGCTCATTATTTCTCAAGTTGCATACTCTTGGGACAGAAATCCTGAGCTTGGAAGGAGGAGGGCTAGGGGAAGGAGCGCGCCACTTCCAATGTAACCATTTCTGTGCATTTGGGCTGACCACTCCTTCCAACTTCCTCCTCCGTGTCCCAAGCCCACACACCTTGCCGAGAAATTAACTGAGTGGATTGTTTCTAAGAGCAGGGCCATTAAATGAGAGCTCTGGGTCCATTATTCCTACAGTCACCCAATGACATCATCCTCACTTCCCAGGTAAGAGAGAGTAACTGTCTGAACCTGGTGGAGTTCAGCAACCAGAGAGCCATTGTGGACGTGAGTTTTCTAGTCTGATAGCCCTGCCTCTCAGTGCAGCTACAACTTCCGGTGAGATCCCAATGAAATGTACACCAGCTAAGCCTTGCCCCGATTCGTGATCCACAGAAACTGCCATTGAGTATGTAGGTTATCCAATAAACTTTAATGTTTTTTTGTTATGCAGTAAAGATAATAAAGTTTTTAATCAAAGATTATACTGTACCCTTACAATTTATCCCACAAGGAAGAAATTGTTTACGAAACCCTTTTGTCTTCACCGTGCGGCTTGTTCCACAGTTCCTTTTCCTGGCCCAAACACTACTTCCCCAAGGTCATGGATAGGAGATCTACAAACAAAATTGCTTATTCCACTTGTGAAACATTTTAGCGCTTGTCTTTGAGAGAGGATTTCATATAGCTCAAGCTGGCTTTGAACTTGCTATGTAGTCAAGAATGGCCTTGCACCTTCAACCTTCCTGCCTTCACATGCAAAGTGACTCTGTGACTGCGAGGGCCAGTTGTATGTGGAACTGCGGTGTGATACCATACCTAAGTGGAGCTTTTGGAAGCTCTTCAAGAATCTGCTTTTCTGGGCTGGAGAGATGGTTCAGCCGTTAAGAGCACTGTCTGCTCTTCCGGAGGACCCAGGTTCAACTATCTGCATGCCTATGGCAATTACAACCCCATCTGCATCTCCCGTCCCAGGTGACCTGACACCCTGTTCTGGCCTCCGTGGGTACCGGGCACTGACGTAGTGCAGACAGACACACATGTAGGTGAAAACACTCACAGACATAAAAGCAAAAAAGACTTTGCCTTTCCTTTTTAGCATCTGCTGAAACATCTGCAAAATAACGTAACCCTTTAAGCTGACGCCACAATGAACGGGCAAGGCAAGGAATATAACCTGAACTTAACTCTCAACATTGTCCAGAGGCACAGACGGCTTACGGACCCAGGAATGAGGAATAAGTGCGTGTTGTCACAAACCGCAGGTTATGAGCTCGTTTGTCGCGTAGCAAGCACTGGCCGGTACACTCACCATGCTGTATGATGCCATGCTCCATGAGCCGATGGCAAAGCTGCTCTCCCTCTTTTCTTGTGGTAGCCTCCCCTTCCTGAACCAACCAGTCCAGGAATTCAGACGCCATGAAGGTTCGCTCATACTTCACCCCTTCCTCTTCCCTAGGCTGTAGGAGCGTCGTTTCAGGGCTCATCAGTCTGGGAGGGGAAAACAAGGAAAAGAAAAGTTAAAGCCAACATAAATAAAAGGAAAAGAGCTCATCTGAAAGCCGACGTCATGGGCGCCCAGGAAGTATATCCTAGGCTTCCAGGAAGTTATCACAGAGGAGTTGTCAGACGGACGGGTGTGGCTGTCCTATGCTGTGACAAATGCCAATTCTAAGAGAGGAATGAACAAGACTCCCAGATGTTTTTTTAACCTTTATCCTCCCATGCCCTCCTCCTGACTCCCATCTACCTGCCTCCCCATCCACTCCTCCCCCTCTCCACTCAGAAAGGGACCCGGCTTCCCAAGGGCTTGATCAAAGCATGGCACATCGAGCTGAGGCAGGGCTGAAGTACCCCTCCTGCACCGAGCCTGGGCGACGCAATCTAGCTTGGACTCCTGAGTTTTTACTGATAAAGAATAATTAGATAACCACTCCATCCCACAGGCATCTGTGTGCAAACAAGAAGAAAGCCCTCACTGAACTGAGTGGCAGCTTGAACTTGACCTCACAAACAAGTGTTTATTGTTTAAGCCACCCAGGTTGTGGTCTTTTTATTATAGCAGCCTGTGACTACTATTACAACTGCGTAATTGATCCCTCCACAATCTTCATGTATACTTAGAACTTGCTCCTACACTTTCCCAGCCTGCCTGCCTGCCTGTTTTCCTTCCTTCTCCCCTTCTCCTCCCCCCCCCCAAGACAGGGTTTCTCTGTGTAGCTTTGTAGACGGGGCTGGCCTTGAACTTACAGAGATCTGCCTGCATCTACCTCCTGAGTGCTGAGATTAAAGGTGTGCGCCACCACCACCTGACTCTTTCCTTCCTTCCTTCCTTCCTTCCTTCCTTCCTTCCTTCCTTCCTTCCTTCCTTCCTTCCTTCCTTCCTTCCTTCCTTCCTCCCTCCCTCCCTCCCTCCCTCTCTCTCTTTTATTGGGTCTTGCGATGCAATCCTGTCCTTGGATTTGTTATGACTTGCAGATGGATTCTGTGTTTACAACCATGTTAATATGTCTTCCCCAAATTTCCCAATTCTTCCACATTCTATCTTCACATCCTCTATTTTATCTAGTTTGCTACTGTTTTCCTCCTGTTCCTCCGTGCATTTATTTTTCTCAGTGTCGCACAACTTTTCCTAGGAAAATGTGAAGAAATGTCAATTTATCCCAGACTGAGCAACGATAACAAGCAAAGAAACCCCTCACCTGAGCCTGACTAGGTGAACCATTGTGTTGGCTGAGATTACATGGCAAATATCTAGTTCACGATGTAAACGATGGAGCAGTCTAGGGGTAGACAATTATCCCCTGCGCATATGCTGTGGACTGCAAGAAAGTATGCTGAGCATTGAGATTGTTTGCCCAGATTGGAGCCCGTTCAGCAGCCAGGTCTGGCTATGGAGCCTACATTGTCGCAGCACGCTGCCTCACTCCTGATTAATCTTCTGCTAGTCAGTACCTAGGCCGGGAGGGAGAGGAGTGCACGCAGCAGCCTAGCAGCAGTGGCCCAAAGTAATAAAATCAGGGTGGACCATGGAGAATGACTGTCAACTACAGAAAGCTATATAGAGATCCTAGCCACACCTTTGTACCCACCACGTTTCTCTTGAGTGGCACCTGTACTCCTAGCATTTGGGAAGCTGGGACAGAAGGATCCCAGGGAAGAGGCTATCCATAAGTTCAAGGCCACCCTGTACAATTTAGTGAGTTCCAGGTCAGCCAAAACTCAAAACCAAAACCTGAACACCTGGTTTTCTACCCAAATATGGCCCTATATTAGTAGGGGATTCCATTATCTGGCTAAAAAGCCCTGCCTGAGATGCCTCCATCTTGGCCACCCAGCTGACTGTCAGATGACCTATACCTTTTATTTCTTAAAGCAATCTCACTTATGCCTAGGCCCTCTCATCTCTGGCAAAGCCACCACTTAAGTTTAAAAAATGTTCACATTTTAAGCCCAGTAAACTACAGTATTTTCTTAGATGAATGTGGTGATGATTTAATAAAGCCACTGAAGAGCAACATGCAAAGCTAGCCACAGCCATAGAGCCAGGCAGCAGTGGTACACACCCTTAATGCCAGGACTCAGGAGACAGAGGCAGACAGATCTCTGCTAGTTCAAGGCCACACTGTGCTACAAGAAATCCATCCAGTCTAAAAGAGAAACAGAGCTCACACAAAGGTGATCCCAGCACTTGGGATCACACGCCTTTAATCCCATCTCTAGGGAGGTGGAGACAGGAGTGACATGGCTGGGCAGAGAGGAATATAAGGCAGGAGGGGACAGGAACTCGGGGGATTTCAGTCTGAGGCTTGGTGGAGAGCAGAGCAGTCAATCCTTGTCTCTGAGCATTTGTAGAGATAGGATCACTCATTTCGGGCTGAGGCAGAGGTAAGGACTCTCTGGTGGCTGGCCACTTTGCTTCTGTGATCTTCAGCTTGAACCCCAGTATCTGTCTCTGGGTTTTTATTATTGTGCTACAGATGATGATGTCATGCATCCACACCTGTTCTCAACCCATCCTCAAGCACCTGCATTAAATGAACCACACATCACACCAAATAAGGAACACAGTACCTGTTCTACTTCATCTCCTGATTTATAGATTATCAGTCTTTGGTAGAAAAAAAAAAAAAAAGGCCCTTGGAGGAAAAAGGATCATGAATTTGAGGCTAGCCTGGGCTACACAGTGAGATGTTGTCTCAGACAAAATCAAATCAAAACAACAAAAGTCCAAACAAGAACAAGAAAGAGAAGAGATTTCAAGAGTTATTTAATAAAAATGATTAGCTTATCGTTTTTATAGCTTATAGCTTATCAGACCCCATTATAAACCTTATTCAGCACATCACAGAATTCATATAAAATCTAAGGGAGGCAGAGGCAGGCAGATCTCTGTGAGTTCAAGGCCAGCCTGTTCTACAGAGGAAGTTCCAGGACAGCCAGGGATACACACAGGGATCTTATCTCAAAAAACCAAAATATTTTCCATTCAGTTTAACACTGGCACATTTACTTCAACAGAGAGACAGAATCAGAGTGACATTCTATGGACAATTGTGTAATGTACAATAATGGCTCCATTTCCCTGCATCTTCATGGAGAAGCCGAGATGGCCCCTGCACCTGCGGTGGGACTCGTGACAACAGGGTGAAGCCAAGTGACATTAAAACTGTAACACGAGGCTTCCTACAAACATATACCTTTACCTGGGGGCTCCATCCAGAAACGGCCATGTAAGAAGGTATAGGCTCCTAGAAGAAAGGCCCCAAGGAGAACCAGCGTGCAAGGCAATAGCCAGGACCAGCTCTCAGAGACATGACGGAGGCCATCTCGGACCTGCCAGCCCAAGAGAAACAGAGAGGGACCCCATGTGACCCATGGAACAGTACAACACAGCTGTCTGAACTACCACGTTCGAGTAGTTTTTCGATAACCGACCGATGAAACACACTGACTTAATGGAGAATGAAAGACGAAGGCATGACATACCGCACATCTCTGAACACTGAAAGGTGAAACACTACTGCCAAGACCTAGAAATGAAATTACGTAGAAGAAACCCTTGCAGAGCCAGCAATGAGAGGCCAGCAGGGAGAGTGGAAGGACGCCCGAACAGTTTGAATGGAAACAGAAGAAACCCCAGTCTCCTAAGCTTTTCCATTCTAGGTACTGCTTCCTGTTGAGAACTCTCGGGTCCCCATAAATCTGGATGTTACAGCAGGTTTCCCCACCGGCTGCCACTGGTTCTGCCGCCATGGTCCCACAACCACGTGTGCCCCAAATAACACTCAGAGACTCTGTATTTGATACAATCCTGTTGGCCAGTTACCATTATTGTTAATGGGCTAGCTCTGCCTTAATTATTAACCCATTTCTACTTATCTAAGTATTTCCACTTGGTCGTCTTATCGGGGAGCCGCGGCATGCATCCTGCTTCTTCCCTGGGCTACATCTTGACTCCGCCTTCTACTTCCTCTTTCTTCCTCCTAGTCTCCTAGCCCTGCCTATCTAGTTTTCTATTGGCCACAGTGCTTTATTAACCAGTATGAGAAACATATATACAGAATAACATCTCCCATCATCTGGACACTTCTATAACCATCTGTTTACTTGGCAGTGGACATTTGGAGTCACAGGCCCCATCTGGGCTGTTTACAGGTGTTTCTTTATGTAACATGTTTACAAAAAAATAAACGGTCGAATGAATAAGTTAAGCTCATTTTCATGTGTTTCTTGCTACACAGCATCCAAGCGCATGCTGAAAAGGACATCCTCACAAAGCCAGGTGTGGTGGCACATGTATGTTATCCCTAATACTCAGGAGGCTGCGATGGTGGGCTCTCCCATTCATGACCAGCCAGGGCAACACAGTGAGACTCTGCCTTAACATTTCCTCCATAAATAAAATAAATAAACAAATAAAGCCCCTCCATAGGCTGAGGAGATGACTCCCTGGGCAATGGCACTTTCCTTCCTAGCCTGATGCCCTGAGTTCTATCCTAGGGACTCACATGGCAGAAAGACGGAACCTGCTGCTGAAAATTGTCCTCTGAACATCCATCACGTGTGCAACAGCACGCATGTGCCCATACACATGCACACGCACACACCAAGTAGATAAAAAAATAAATAATTATAATTAAAATGATTTTTAAACATTCTCTTGCTGGGTGGTGGTGGCTTATGCTTTAATCACAGCGCTCGGGAGGCGGAGGCAGGCAGATCTCTGCCAGTTCGCAGCCAGCCTGGTCTACTGAGTGAGTTCCAGGACAGCCAAGGCCACACAGAGAAACCATGTCTGAAAAAAAAATAAACTTCTCTCGATTTCTGGTGCAGGCTCTGGTGAAGCTCCATTCCAGCTTCTCCCAGCAAATGGTCACTGCCCCTTGAGGGCACCAAGAGGACAAGTACACAGGGTTATTCCGTGCTGCTTCTTGTAATCAGCAACACGACCTGCGCCGTCCTTTAGAACTGCTAAGTAGCTGGTGGCCTCTGGACAACTGGCTGGCTAGCTGCTCCTGCCAAGGCTCCAGGAAAGCAGCCAGCTGGCAGGCTCATCTCTTGCCATTTGAAACACCCCTTGTCCTCAGCTCATCCCTGCTTATTCCCCCTTACAATGCAGGAGAGTCCCCACCCTGGTTCCTCTTGTTAGTTAAGCCTAAGCCTGTCTTGGGACTGGATTTTAGTATGTATATGAAGTCTCCATGTTATAGCAAGAATTTGACTTACTATTTGTTCTGACTGTATTATGGTATATAAAAAAGAAAAATGGCTCAGCGGTAAGAGCACTGGTTGCTTTTCCAGAGGACCCAGGTTCAATTCCCAGCACGTACATGGCAGTTTATGACCATCTATAATGTCACTCTCAGGGCATATGACACCGTCTTCTGGCGTCCATGAACAACAGGCACTCACATGGTACATAGACATACATACATGTAGGCAAAATACTCAAACACATTAAAATTATATGTTTTAAAAAGAAGCAAAAACATTGCTCTCAAACTTGGTGGCTTGAAACAACCACCATTTAATTGTCTCTTAAGTATTCTATGGGTTGCCTGGGGTCTAATTTGGCAGCCCCTCTGTGGGGACAACTGTGTGACGGGATGGCCAGAGCTGGGTATTCAGTCCTGCACTACGTCCTGGAAGGCAGCAACCTGAGCTGCACACATGGAGACACAGGGCTCCAGAAAGCGGAAGCAGCTGCTGCCAGGGTGCTGACTTCGCCTGTCTCTTCTCCTCCCTTCAGTCCACTAATCCTGGCTTCATTCCACTGTAACTCATACACCGCATGGACTCACTCAGCTGCTGCAACTCAATGGTTTTCACTACGCAGCTTTCCACGCAGCCCAGGTCAGAGCACTGTTCATCCCCTAACTTAAAAACGAACGAACAAAACCCCACAACTACTAACAGACTATGCCGCTCAGGGTGGCCCAGCTGTCAGCATCCCCCTGCCTCTGCCTTCCCAAATACTGTAAATATAGGCATGAGCCACTGTGCCGGATTCCGTTGTAATATTATGTGGGTTTTGTTCACCCCAGCTTTAGAAGCAGTAATCCACGCATGCGTGCAAGTAGATTTCTCCTGTTATGTCATTAGACGGTGCAGAAGCATACAAGGCTTCTGTGCATTTCATTTGATGCCCAGGAATGGAACTGCTCAGCCATATGGCAACTGTTTAGCCTTTTGAGAAACTGCTTTCCAAAGTCCCCACATTCTGGCAAAAAAAAAAAAAAAAAAAAAAAGTCATTATTCTCTTTCATCACAACCACCCTGTGGGTGTGAAATTATACCACACTGAGGCTTTAATTTGTATGACCCTGATGACTTTTATCATTTTTCATGCATCTATTATCCATTTTAAATATCTTCTCTTGGGGGGAAATGGCTTATAGGTTTTTTACCTACCATGTTATTGTTTTCTATAGCCAAAAATGACCATGGACTCCTAATCCTCCTGCCTCCACCACCCAAATGTTGAGATCTATGTCACTAAATCTGGCTTGTTATGACTTGTTATCACTGAGTTTTATGAGTCCTTTACCTGGTCTGAAGGTGTCTTCTTAGACATTTACTGCTTATTTTTCTCCTTTTGTGATTTATCAGTTCCCATTTTTATAGCACTGATCATAGCATAGGTTTTTAATCCCATTCGTCTCACTTCCTTTGTTGCTTTTGCCTCTGCCTTTCCTGAGCACCAGAGTTTTCTTTTTCCCTGCTCTTGTTCTCTTCTTTTATATTTAGTTCAATGACACAGTTTGACTTCATTACATAAGGTGTGAGGTAAGGCGCCAATTTCTTCCTTGCACATGTCTATCCAGCTGTCTCTGCACCAGAATTTTTTTTTTCTTTTTTTTTTTATATATCTTGGCATAGCTGTCAGATACCAATCAATCATGACAGCCATACTGCCTAGGCTCGAAGGTCAGAGAATATCAGGGGGAGGCGACAAGCATGCTGCCTCTTTAGAGAACCATAGGCATGCTCAGAGGGAAGGGCGGAAACACTTGGGATGCTCTGCAGGGAATAACTGCAGTTGCCTTATTTTAGTCACCAAACGGTACTTGAAGTAACTATAGCTCATCCGCAGCTTACCTTGTGTCATCTCTGTCCCCATCTACACGGAGCTCTCTTAACACTTGCATTATCTCTGTTTCACTTACCTACATGGTACTTCACTTGGCTAAGTGAAGTACCCTAAGTTAAGTCCCTTTAGTAACGGTGCCTAGTGCTGGGGGATGTTCTTCTATATACATGTTTCTCTTACTGGTTGATAAATAAAACAGTTTGGCCGATAGAGGCAGGAAGATAGGCGGGGCTAGAGGACGAGGAGAATTTTGGAAAAGGTAGGCAGAGAAGCACTAGAAAGAGTTGCCACGCGGAGACCAGGAGGATAGGATACTCCAGGCATTCTCTGGTGAGATAGGGCCATGAGAAATACATAGATTAGTAGTTATGGGTTCATAATTAAGACAGAGATAGCCAATAAGAAGCCCTAGCCATTGGCCAACAGTTTAATAATTAATATAGTGTCTCAGTGTCCTTATCAGGACTAGAAAAGGTGGCTGCAGAACCAGGCTGGAAAAAGAAAACCAGTAACAAAAGCCCAGAGTCAAAGGAAAGACTCTACTGGTAAAGGTACTTACTATGTTAGCCTGCTGCCCTGAGTTAGATTCTTGGGACCCACACGGTAGAAGTGAAAACTGACTCCTACAAACTTTCCTTTCATCTCCACATGTACCCCATGGCACACGTGCGTGCACACACACACAAATATAAGAATTTAAATATAAAAATAAAACAAAGATAACTTTTTTTGTGTGCAGTTTAAATGTGTGATAATGCAGACAGACGTCAGTCATAATGCTGGTCAGACACGATGTCTGATACCTATAATCCCAGTACTCAAAAGGAGACCGAGACAGGAGGATCACTGTGAGTTTGAGGCTAGTCTGAGCTACAAACAAGTTCCAGGCTGGTGAGGCTACTGCATAATATCCTATTTCAAGAATGACCACCCCTCCAAAAAACATCATGGTGCCTGTACTATAAAACAAATGTAACCCTGTGGGTGATGACGACCATGTTAAAAGTTTTATGGGGCTACTATGGGTGGGGATTCAAACCCCATTTTGCATCAAAATTAAGATTATACATTTCCACTAACATCCAAAGTTAGTCATCCAAAGTGTGGCTATTGCTCTGGAACATCTTCCCTTTTACAAAGCAAATTGATTTTCATTAAAGCTGTTCATACCCTGGCCCATGATCCTAGCATGAAGCCAGAGTCCGTCCACACAGCTACTCACGGCTGAGCCTTGACTACTGCCAACACTCAGCAGATTCTGCTCTACCACTGAGCTCATTTCCACCTCTCCTGATGCGTATCAGAGTCAGATTTCCCAGATTCACACTAACCCAGAGGAAAGGCCGCACAATAGAAGGAACTGCCCCATTCAGGTGCCAAAATGGGAATAGAAATAAGCTGATAGCAATCTCTTCGCACATTGAAAAAAAATTCAAAAGGGTCAGGCAAACCTCGTGTAACGTGAGAATATATGAGAATTGTGTGCAGGGCCAAAAGTTGGGGCAAGCAAGACTCTGTGATGCATGTCTCTAGTTCCAGCACTTGGGATGGTAGAGGCCAGAGAATCAGGAATTAAAGCTTATTTCCTGCTACATGAAGAATTTGATGCCAACCCAGGTGTAGGGATGCACATCTTTAATCTCAGCACTTAGGAGGCAGAGGCAGGTGGATCTTTGTGAATTCAAGGTCAGCCTTGTCTATATAGTGTACATAGTGAGTTCCAGGACAGTCAGAGCTACAAAGCTACCCTGTCTTAGAAAAAGAAAGGAAGGAAGCAGGGAGTGACGGAGGGAGGGGGGGAGAAGAAAGAAAGGGAGAGGGAGGGAAAGAGAAAAAGGAAGGAAGGGAGGGAAAGAGAAAAAGGAAGGAAGGGAGGGAGGGAGGGAGGGAGGGAGGGAGGGAGGGAGGGAGGGAGGGAGGGAGGAAAGGAAGTTTGAGGACAGCCTAGGTTACAAAGGATTCTGTCTCCAAACAAACAAACAAACAAAAAAAGCCAGGCGTTGGTAACACTCGCCTTTAACCCCAGCACTCGGAAGGCAGAGGCAGGTGGATCTCAGTGAGTTCCAGGCCAGCCTGGTCTACAGACTGAGTTCCAGGACAGGCTCCAAAACTATACAGAGAAACCCTGTCTCGAAGAAACAAAAACCAACAAAACAAACAAACAAAGAAACCATCACCACCACCACCACCACAACAACAACAACAACAACAACAACAAACGAACAAAAAGGAAGCTGGAGATAAAGTCAAAATTACCACTAGGCTATGAGGCCAACAGATATGAGGGATTTAGGAGAAAGGCTTTAAAAGGAACTTATATCAGGCCAGCCTGGGATATGTGGCATGGTCTCCCAATGCTGGGGCAGGAGGATCATGGGTGAAGCCGGCTGGGGCTATATAGCAAGGTCAAGTCCAGCTTGTGCTATCAAACAAGACATGGTCTCAAAAGGGATGAAGTATTTTAAAAGCTAACATGAAGGCATATGTTAATGCCTACATATGTTAATGCCGATCATCCTACATACATCACAATCACCACTGAAAATTAAATATCTATTTACTAAAATATTAACAGCTACCTCTGAGGGTAGGCTAGGAATGATTTCCTTTTATCCTGACACGCTTCTCTGTGATTCAATTCTCCCCCAAATCACTTGCACTGCACTTTTAACCAATGAAAGTCTTATCAACAAACAAGTCAAATTACAGTTAGGCTTATAGTTAACCAGATATTTGGCTACTGAAAAAAAAAAATGCTTATGTTCCTATCCTACATAATAAACTAGCTTTCCAGGCATAAATTACATATGTGTGTTTTTCATAGTTTTGAATGCATGATAATGACTGGCTTGTGTGATTAGTAAGGTAGTATTAATTAGGAGTAAATGCTTACATGAACATTGGGCGTTTTAAGTATTCTGGGCTAGCCTTGAAGTATGGCCATACTCCTGTTTCAGATGCCCTAGTACTGAGATTAGAGATGTGAGTCATTACACGGAGCCCAACTTTTGCTTTGTTCTGCCATTTGTTCTTCGAGACAGGATTTCTCTGTGTAGTCCTGGCTGTCCTCGAACTCAGAGATCCGCCTACCCCTTCCTCCCAATAAAGGATTGCCTCACCACACCCAGCTTGGGCTAAACTTTGAAAACACCTTTTATCTGCTTCTTTTTGCAGTTACACGTATTGAACCTAGGGCCTGACACTTGCTAGGCAAATGCTCCAACTCTGAGGGACAGTCTCAACCGCACTCCCTTGTTTCAGAGGCAGTTGGGGTTCACTGAGGGGCAACTACAACATTTAAGCATGGATTTTAATAGAAGGGTGCCCATGAGAGAGGCAGTACACATGGAAGGCGTGGGTGAAGCTTCCCAAGACAATGTACCCCGGCCCCTGCTCTAAGCTCTCATGTTTCATGAAATCCAGGCTGACCTCAAGCACCTCTGTGCAATGGAGCTAGCTAGCTTCAATCTCTTGCTCCTCCTGTGTCCATTTCGCAGCTGACAAAGTACAGGCCTGTGATGTCATATGCTTTCTTTCTTTCTTTTTTATTTTTGTTTTTTTACAGAGTGCCGAAGGTAGCCTTGAACCAGGCTAGCCTCAAACTTCTTACAATGAGTCTCCTGCTCCAACTTTTTAACTGCTATGATTATAGAAATAAGTGATCACACCCGGCTCAATTTTTTTAATATAGATCTATCTGTGTATCTGTCTATCATCTATTTCTGTGGAACTGAGGCTTGAACCTAGGACTTTGTACATGCTAGGCAAGCTCTGCGGTCACTGCCCACATGATTTTATTTATTATTTATTTATTTATTTAATTTTGAGACATGATCTCTCGTTGGTCTGAAACTAAGTTAGCTGACCTGTGAGCTACCAATATCCCCTACTTGTAGCTCCCTGCACTGAAATTACAAGCATGCCATCATACTTTTTTTTTTTTTTTTTTTTTTTTTTTTTAATCATGGGCTTCCGGGGGCTTGAACCGAGTTCTCTCTAGACTATGCTCTTAGCCTTTTATTTCACACAGGGCCTCACTGAGTTAGTTAGGTTGGCTTTCACTTGCCATCAGAGCTGAGATCAAAGACCCACACCTCTTTGGACAAGTATAGCACATGACTTTTTACCCCTGCACTCACGCTATAAACTCCTAAAGACAGAATACCATGGTGTCCTAAACATGCTTATTTCTTAGCAAACTAAATTCATAGGAGGTAGCTGTGAGATGCTTAATAAATATTTCCTAACCAACTGAGGGAAAGCTAAGCAAATACCACTGGCAACAGATGACGTATTACTTCTCTCTGATCGATAACAGCCCTTCCTCTCTGCTTGCTATTTTCAATTAGATGGAAGCAAACAGGACACTGTTTCTGAAACCTAAGCTGTAATTTTCACATTCCCTAGGGTTTTTAGTGTTCTCTGAAGAGTCATTTTCAGAACTTGTATGCATTTGAGACAGAAGCCAAGTATAGATTTGCAACCACAATCATTCTAAAAAGGTTTCCTTCAACTGCTGTAGTCTAACTGAACACTGCACAAGAGCCATAGAGATAAGGCACGGCTGCCCTCAGATCGAAACAGTGCAAGCCTTGCAGACTTTCCTAACAAGTGGCAGGGAGCTGGGCTTTATAAAGGTTCATTAGAAAAACAAAATTATTATTTATTGTGTATACAATCATAATCATCAGACAATAGAAGTATTGCGTTATAGAAATGATATGCCTTCTCACTGAGAAATCACTTCACACATAGGAATTAATAAAGGAAAGACTGGAGTGTGTGTGTGTGTGTATTGGTGTTTTGCCTGCATGTATGACTGTGTTATGGCGTTGGATACTGGAGTTACGGACAGTTGTAAGCTGCCATTTGGAGGTTGGGAATTGAACCCAGGTCCTCTGGATGAGCAGTTAGTGCTCTTAACAGCTGAGCCATCTCTCCAGCCCCAAGGAAAGACTCTTTAATTGTACTTTTTTAATTGTCCAGGTGAGGCTGATACCCAAGGTACAGCCACCTCAAGTAGAATATTTTACTGCCTTATCTATACCTTAGGCTTTGGCATTCCACATAAGCTGTTATCCTTAAACCTCTTGTTAGGTCCCAGCCTCAGGTTACACTTTGAACAACTGAAAAAGAGATGCCATATTGTAAGTCTGGTCACTTGGGTAGATGGAAGATTTATACAGTAGAGGTGGTGCCAGCATTGTTCTCAGAGAGTTGTTTCACTGGGTCATCTTGTCTACCTGGCAGAATTAGGATTTTCCTAATAAGACATAGTGACAAGACCAGGATTTGATGGCTTTGACCCTGAGCTGTACCCTTGATTGGCCTCTTAGAGGCATGTTCTTTGATACGGGGACGAGCAGGGTTCTCCCCCTTTGTCGTAGGAATGAAGTCTAACTGGAGGTCAATCTTGGTGAATAAATACCAGTAGAAACTTTCTCAGCAACCCTAAACTCTGATTGTGGTACTAAATTTTCTTTCTCGCCATTTCTAACATATTTCGTTAGTAACTTCTTACCTTCCAGTCACATTGGAGGCCTCACTCTTTTGTTACACTTTTGATACAGTCTACTTTATATAACTTAATATTTCCTAAGCAAGTTTATCGGTAAATCCTTTGTAGCATTAACTTGACTACTCCAAGTTTCTCCCACATCAGTTGGGCATCAAATCCTAGCATTTGGGAGGCTGGGGATGTACCTCTGTTGGTAGAGTACTAAGTCCTGAGTTCGGGGCTTTGCTTGGCATCAACCAGGTGTGGTGATACAGGCAGGAAGACTCAAGACCAGTCTTGGCAAGGGCTACACAGAAGAGTTTATCTCAACAAACAACTAACAAGAGTGATAAAAACTGGCACAGTTATTGAAAGAAAGAACAAAAAATGAACTAAATATAATGACAAGCAGAAGCTACCATTTCAGGTGAACCATCTGTGAGGCTACAGGATGCATGTATGGCACTAGGTGTTCATAAAAACACTATACAGCAGCAGAGAAGATGCGGTCCCTGCTTTGCACAGTAGGTCGACCTGGGGATGAATTAATGATAGCATCCCTGTCTATCACGTGTGTGGTCCTCACTTTAATCTATACAACCAAAAACCAAACCAAGTTACATAATGCCCGATTCTTAATTATAAGCACTCCCTTAGCTTTTTGTTGGTTGGCTAGTTTTTGAGGTAGGGCTTCATTTGTAGCTCAAGCTAGCTTTAAACCCAAGGAAACTCTCATGTTTCAGACTCCTGAGTGCACTTCTTGGGACACATAGGTTTGAGGATCAAGGTTCAAGGCCAGTGTGGGTGACATAAGAAATGTGAGGCCAGCCAGGGCTACATAAGACCACATCTCAAATTTTGAAAGAAGAACAAAATGAGTTTCCCTGGAAGCTAGTGAGACTGCACAGAGGATCAAGGAACAAGAACAAGTGGGCCAGGTCAGGGAGGGGCTGGATGTAGGGGAACGGGAGACAAGCCTGGGGAATATGCAGCAATTAGACAGGCTAAGCATTCAATAGCTACAGATGCTTCTGTGCAAAGGTGATTTGTCATGTGGTCATTTTTTCCACAATAGTGGTCTCGCTTCCATTTAGCAAATGCGCAGGCGCATTCTGGCAGGTGCTGCCCACCCGGAGTATGGAGAATAAAGCAAGGTCCCTAGTTTGGACCACCAGAAGGGAAGCAGAGTAAGCAAGCTTCCAAATAGCTAGAATCTACTCACACTTTGGACTTTGAGTTGGCAGGCTGGCTGGAAGCCATCTGAGGTTACCTGCAGCAAACGATCAATTGCTATGGGGGCTGGATGTCACCCACGGGCTGGGGCATGCACTGATCGGGACAGTGGAAACTCTGCCTCTGCCAAAAAATGAGCTGCAAAAGCGCAATGTGTCTCCTCAAGGTTACCTCTGGTTGTATCTGTCCCGGTGCAGGAAGGAAGTAGCATGAATAAAAACAACACCCCTTGGGGTCACACAGAGGGGATGTGATCTGGTTGGTAACATATCTTTCTGATCTATTATTAGCACACACGGCTCTGGAGAGGTAGTTGTGAGTGGAAGCAGCCCTGGGATTAAATCCGATGGCCACCTGTGTCTGGCTGGGTGCTACGATCTGAGCTTCGTTTGCTTTATGTTTGTATTGTGTCCTACAGCTCAGGTTGGCCTTTCGAATGGCCTTGAACTCCTGATTCATCTGCATTTGCCTCCTGAATGCTGAGATTGCAGGTGTGTGACAGTTTGCTGAATTGGACCAAGGACTTGGTGTACATAGGGCAAGTACTCTACCAACTGAGCCACATCGCTGAGTCTTTTTTTTTTTTTTTTTCTTTTCTTTTTGGCTTTTAAAGATGATCTCAGGTAGTCCAGGTTGGCCTGGAAGTCATTACGCAGCCCCCAGATGGCCCTCAACTCCTGACCCTCCTGCCTCCACCTCTCTAGGGCTGAAGCTATAGGTTATGTTCCACTACCTTTGCCTTTGAGTTTCAATTGCAATGCAGACAATGACAGCTCAACAGAGTTCAGCTGATTTTGAGTTCATTTGTTTAAAGCACTTGCTGCAGTGCCTGGTGCACAGCAGCAGAGAACAAATCACACCCAGGCACCCCTGCCTCCCAACCAACAGCTGACCCTTGCCAAGGCTGCACAACAGTGCAAACTGTTAGGGACAACTAAAAGCAAAAGATCTGCTGTGGGGAGGCTGGAGGAAGGGGCTGGTTGAAACAGAAACCAAAGTAGATAAATTACTGAGCAAAAAAGTACGGTCTAGAAGGGGTAGGTTGGAGGGGGCACACCTTTAATTCCAATACTGGAGTGGGGAAGGCAGAAGCAGGCAGATCTCTGTGAGATCAAGGCCACCCTGGTCTTCAGAGGGAGTTCCAGGACAGCCAAAACTACACAGAGAAGCCTGTCTCGAAAAGCAAAACAAAATAATACAGTCTCGATGCTCTGTTTTTGTTCATTAAGCCATGAATTCCCAGGGAATGGGCTCCAGCAGCCCAGGCTCCTTCCTGCCAGTCCTCACATAGTAAACTTCTCCTGGGCAGAGCAGACTGTTGACTCCATGTGCCTTTCTTTTCAGCTTCCTTCTGTGTTTTGATCGTTTTTTTTTTTTTCCTTCACCCATCTCGGGAATCTGTTTCTGCTCTTAGAGCACTTAATAGGCTCAGTCTGCACATTCCCCCTCCTGGCGGCAAGAATTTTACCCTTGATTTGGTTGTTTAGTGGCATGCTGAGTGACGTTGCATGCTCTCCATTCTCTGCCATGGTAACACACTTCTTTTGAATAGAACGCATTCCCTTGATGTCTATATGTCACCCTTCTTGGAAATCCGCAAGTATGTGGCCAGAGGAACAACTCCCTTCTTCCTAAAAGGCCTAGAGAACACACATTGGGGGCCCCTCTTCTTTCCAGTTATGTTTGTCATTTGGATTGTGTTACTGGAAAATGGCTGCCATGGCCCAAAAGCTAAATTACTTCTTTAATATAAGTTTCATATGCTAGAAAATGCCAAAGCTAATTTGTTTAGGATGTGATGCCACAGTAGACTACAGAGATTTTTTTTTAAATGTTTGGACAGTGGCTCCACAGGGCAACGATGTGCTTAGTTTCACACTGAACTAGATATGCATTTTATGGATATTATAGTAAAGGTTCACAGTCAAACTTTAGCTGCAAATTTAGGCTCAGTAAATTTAAAATTAAAAGGAGTTGAATTTTTGTTTCTTTATAGTAGGGAAGAATATTTCGTGGGTGGGTGGGGGGGTCTCTAAAATTAATGACTGCTTTCTGTCAATGTGCTGCTTTTTCCAGTTGGCAGAATAATGCCTTTCTTTTTTGTTCCTAAACCCTGTGTGAAGGGACTGTAATTAAGCATGGATGTTTTCACTTAGCAAACAAAGCCTAAAAAACAATGCAACTACAGTGTCGTGCAATCGTCCCAGTGTTTTGCGCAAAGCCACCAGCCAGGAAGTGTCAATGATGGAAGATGCCCCAGCCTGCTGTTAGGGATCCTGGTACCATTCCTCAAGCATCCACTTTTACCTAGTTTCAATATGTCCCCAACCCCTCCTGCTCCATGAGGGTTCTTTCCCTCTGGCACCGAATGTTGGTTACACTAACCCTGCCCTACCTCCTTTATCTTCTCATGAGAAAGGGTCTTATAAATATTTCCCAGATGGACTCCATGACATCCAGTGAAAGCTTGCTTTAAGTAAATAAATAATTAAAAAGGTTCAAAGCACACTGGAAATGGTCTTCAGCTTCTACAGTTTAACTGCAAGCAAGTCTAATGTGTTTGTTTTTCAAGACAGGGTTTCCTTGTGTGGATTTGGAGGCTGTCCTGGAACTAGCTCTTATAGACCAGGCTGGTCTCGAACTCACAGTGATCCACCTGCCTCTGCCTCCAGAGTGCTGGGATTAAAGGTGTGCCCCACCACTGCCTGGTTGCAAATCTAATTTTTAAAAATTAATCACTGACATTATTATTATTTTTCTTGTTTTAATACAAAGCAAAGTTGGGCTTTATTAATAAACAAGAGTGCACACCCAAGAGGAGGGAGGAGGGCTTAACAGGCTTCTTCATGCTCACATATTTTTTTTTCTAATTCCAGTTATGAAAAAAAAAATGAAATGAACCTATTCTATGAGCAACTTTTGGCCAGGATAAGTTTTGATTGTTGTTAATTTTATTTAATATTGGAGGTATGGAAGTACACATGTCAGGATGTTCATGCAGAGGTTAGAAGACAACTTTGTGGAGTTGGTTCTCTTCTTCTACTTTTATGTGTGTCTTGGGAATCGAACCAAAGTCCTTAGGCCTGTCCAGCAAGTACTTTCACTTACTGAGCCATATAGCTAATCCCCAGGATCAATCCTGAACGCCAGAAAGACTTCAAGTATTTTACTTTCCTCACTGCTCTTTTTATTTATTATTATTATTCATTTATGTTTTTGTTTTGTTTTGTTTTCTTCGAGACCAGGTTCCTTTGTGTGGCTTTGGCTGTCCTGGAGCTCACACTGTAGACCAAGCTGGCCTGGAACCCACAAAGATCTGCCTGCTTCTGCCTCCCTAGTGCTGCTGGGAGTTTGCTCAATTCTAATTCTAATTCTAATTCTAATTCTAATTCTAATTCTTCTAATTCTAATCCTAATTCTAATGCACTTTCCTCACCTGTGAGTTGATGGCGACCATACCTCCTTCCTAGAGACATCAGAAGACTCATATGAAATATGTGAGAAATAATTAGGATTGCACCAAAAAATATAACAAGGCTGAGGGGGCGCTGGCTGTTGTTAGTAGACTACATTTAATATACATGGAAAAATACCTTATGTGTTAATATACAAAAGTCCTACTATAGACGACTATATCACATTGGTCCTCACAATGTGACCAAGGGACACTTTCTTCCCATAACACATATGAAAAGATCTGCCAGTGAGTGACAGGAAAGAAACTCTGGGCCATCCTTTGATTTCAGAAATCCTGAATTTATCCCCCCACTCTACTAAATTGAAAGTAACCACAGAGAAGTGGCTGCAGGACATGAAGGAGCATTTAGCAGGAGTTAGCAGCGCCATCCATCTCCACTCACTGGACCTGGTCTCCTGTTCAAATGGCAACTTGTTTATCTCTAAATCAAGTCATTTCTAAATAATCAACCACAGCTAGAAATCTGTAGATGACACCTAGGCCTGATGACTTCTGACAAACACAGATGGCTGTTGCCTGATTTGCATATTAACAAAGCTCTAATTTAATTGAAGAACACACCAGGGGGGAAGGTGGCATCACTCCTCAAGAAGGGAAATGTGATTTTGACAACCACTTGGCATAAACCAAGTGGCACTTTTCTGAGCCTCATTTAAAGGTCCTTTAATAAAGATGGCTTTATTAAAGATGCTTGCTAGGTAAGCATAAGGACTTGAACTTGGGTCCTTGGGACCCAGGTAAAGCCAGACACAGCAGCATACACACGTAATTCCACAGCTTCAAGGCAAGATGGGAGGCAGTCTCAGGACAGCCCTTGGAAGCTGATGGATCAGCTACCATGGCATAGCAGTTGCAAGCAAGCAACTCTATCTCAAACAAGGTAGGAAGCCAGAGCGGACATACAAGGATGTTCTCTTACCTCTACGTAAGCAACAGGGCACGTCCGCATCCGTGCACTCATACACATGCATGGCTATGCACACACAAAAATGTTTTCTAAAGTGATCCTAGCTCTCAAGAGGCAGAGGCAGGAGAATCAGATGTTCAAAGGCCATTCTCAACTACATAGGAAGTTCAAAGCTGGCTTAGATTACATGGGATCCCGTCTCAAAACAAAAGTATAAAACAAAAACAGGAACTCTTGACTCTGCACTGTTGTGGGCAAGACAGAGACAGACTGAAAGTTTCATCCCAGTTTTGGCCAAAATAGTAAATAGATTCAGTTTTCTATGAACCCATATTCAGGCCTTATGTCCAGAGGCTCATGCAACAAGACCATTAATTTTCTGTTCTGTGTTTTTTGTTCGTTGGTTGGTTGGTTGGTTGGTTGGTTGGTTGGTTGGTTGGTTGGTTTATTGAGACAGGGTCTCTCTGCGTAACCCTGGTTGTCCTGGAACTTACTCTGTAGACCAGGCTGGCCATTGCTTCCTAATGATCACCCACAATATTTAATTAACTTGTGTAGAGTAACCATTAGGAGACCACAAACCTCTCACATTTCCTCAAGACCTGCAAACTGAAGCAGCTTATGCTCATACCGGCTTCTCAAGGATGTTTATGGAGCAAACAGACCTGAAAGACGCCGCCCTTTTCTCCAACAGAAAGGCACCTTTGTTTTCTGCTAGCCTGTGTCTCACTCTGGGACAGACGACAAGATGGCCTGTAGACAGTCATGAAACCTTCAGGCCCCTGTCCATGTCCGTCTGTGCCCCCTGCCACACTTAGGGTTATTCTATGCACAACTCACCAGGTGCATATGTAACTGTCACCAGCCATTGTGCTGTTTTCAGGAACCAAACAGTCCTTAACAGAAGTGACTGAGTACTCAAAATCACCCTAGTCACATGATGGCACATTGCCCGCTGTCACTCCTAAGAGTCATAAGCTAGCTGTCATGGCCTGACCCGGGGTTTCTTGTCTTTTACAAGTTCCCATGAATGGTTATGGATAAACTTGCTGGCAGGCAAGTATGGAAAAATTGCAGTCAGATGTAAATCGTTCTTTTTTAAAAAAATTATTTCATGTGCATTGGTGTTTTGCTTGCATGTACATTTGTGTGAAGTGTGTCCTCTGGAACTGGAGTTACATAAAGTTGTGAGCCACCATGTGGGTGCTGGGAATTGAACCCAGGTCCTATGGAAGAGCAATCAGTGTTCTTAACAGCTGAGCCATCTTACTAACCCCATGTTAACAGATCTTAACATGAGTGGCTGGGTATCAAATAACCCCACCACATAAACAGTGGTAAAAGACAACTTTTAACCCAGTAACATCAAAACCCTGGACACTTCAAACACATGAAGGCAAGAAATATTTACTATAAGATTCTATGTAGCAGCTGGGTATGGTGGTGAACACCTTTAATACCAGCCCTGGGAAGACAGAAGAAGTTAGATCTCTGAATTTGAGGCCAGCTTGATCTAAATACTGAGATCCAAGATAGCCATGGCTACACAGAGAGACTCTGTCCCAGAAAATAACCACAGATTAAAAAAAAAAAAAAGATCTACGATACACATTGCCATGGCCCATACTTATAACTTGGGCAATACAACAAAACTCTGTCTCCAACCAAGAAGAAAAAATAATCTGTGAAACCACTAATCAGGCAGTACCATTAAACTGAAATGTCCACAGCATTATGGGAAATGTTTTGTTACAGCTTGCCAAAATAGTTGGAAATATTTCAAGCTAAAATTGAACCAAGTTGCAGAGCTGAAGACATCCGTTTGGGTTCATGCCTATAATCCCAGTACTTGGGAGACTGAGGCAAGAATGCGGCTGCAAGTTCGAGGCCATTCTGGTCCATAGGCAGTTCCAGGACAGCTAGGGATACACAAACCTGTCTCAAAATGAAAGGATGAAAACTACAGCCAAACTCTCCAGTGACCCCAGGAAGCTAGATGTTTAAAACACTAAATAAAAAGCCCTAAAACCTCAAATTCTAGACCCTGTCCTCAGCCAGTAAATAGGCAAGGTCACACTCCTTGCTGTTTATGACAGACAGGCCCTTGAGTTTGTAATCCTGGCCTAGTAAGATAACAGAAAATGAGCTGACTAACCGCTTAGCTGACTTTGTAAATTGCTTGTGAAACTCCCGTCCCAGTGACCTATGCGCAGGCTTTGTTGTAAACCCTATAAAAACTGTCTCAATTCTGCTCTCGAGGTCCTCAGTCCACTACGCCTGCGTGGCGTTATGACTGTGGACCCTGGTGCACTTGGAATAAAAATTCCTCCTGATATTTGCGTCAAGACCGCGTCTCGTGAGTGATTTGGGGTGTCGCCTTTCCTGAGTGGGATCGTGAAGGTCCACCCTCTGCGGGTCTTTCAAAAACAAACAACCTAAATACCCAACTGACCTCAGGTTAAAAAATGCTTGCAAGATGGAAACAGAAGAAGATGGGCTTAAAGATGTGCTGGGGAGAGGACTGAATCAGGAAAATGTCTGCCAGAGAAGCATGAGGAACTGAGTTCAGATCCCCAGCACCCTTGGGAAAGCCCTCTGTGGTGGTATCCACCTGCAATCCCTGTGCTGGGAAGATAGAGACAGGAG
Organism: Cricetiscus sungorus; assembly: GCA_030556225.1. Taxonomy (NCBI): domain Eukaryota; kingdom Metazoa; phylum Chordata; class Mammalia; order Rodentia; family Cricetidae; genus Cricetiscus; species Cricetiscus sungorus. Next base: position 32,207,923 of record JANBXA010000366.1, on the reverse strand, counting down.
GGTCCCTGGGGCCTGTGGACAGCCAGCCTGAACAGACTATGAGCTCTAGATTCAGTGAGAGACAGTACCCAATAATAGACAGCGACAAAAATACTAAACCGACCTCTGGCATACACACTGATGCATCCTCCCAGTCCTAAATAGAAGGCTTAAAGACATTCCCCCTGCCAAGACATCTATCTATCTATCTATCTATCTATCTATCTATCTATCTATCTATCTATCTATCTCTCTATCTATCTATCCACCTACCTATCTATCATCTATCTAATTTTATAAATGCGTGCGCGTGTGTGTGTGTGTGTGTGTGTGTGTGTGTGTGTGTGTGTGTGTGGGTGCATGCCACGTGCATACAGGTGCCAGCACAGACAAAAAATTGTCATCTTGTCCCTTGGAACTGAAATTACAGGCAGCTGTGAGCTACCTGATGTAGGGGCCAAGAGGCAAATGTGGGTTGTCTGGAAGAGCAGCAAGTGCTTTTAAGTGTCGAGTCATCTCTCCAGCCCAGGGGTGTTTAAGAAACATCTCTAGCTCCCCATCTGAGGGCCTATATTAATTACTCAAGCCTCTCTGTATCTCATGTCCCCAGTTTTACAATGGAATCAATTATATCTGCTGGGTATATCACTCAAAATTGTTAGGAAAGTCAAGCAAAACAATATAGAAGACATTTTGTGCCAGGTGGTGGCAGCACACACACCTTTAATCCCAGTACTCTGGAGGCAGAAGCAGGTAGATCTCTGAGTTCAAGGCCAGCCAGGTCTACAAAGTGAATCCCAGACTACACAGAGAAACCCTGTCTTGAAAAACCAAAATGAAAACAAACAACAACAAAAGATGCTTTGTAAGCTCCAGCGAGTAGACATGGTAAACAGGCTGGCTATTGTTGCTTGCCATTAAGCAGCTCTCTCATGCCAGAAGCTGCTAGACTCACAGAAACAACCTGGCGAGTCCTTTGTACATTCAGCAACATTTACTGTGCCAGGCACAGAGAAAGAACAAAAGAACCATCGTGAGGCATGCAGTGGAGAAGATAAAACACAGACAGACCCTTCCCTACTGGAGATGGGTTTTCCCTTTAATTCCTCTTCAGTCATGTAGAAAAGAAAAGGAACAAAATCAGTGGGAAACCACAGATCTCAGGGCACTCATCCCCTTACCACTTAGGTCTCAGCCCCTAAGCAGGATAAATAGACTGGTGGCTGGAGAGAGAATTCTTATTGCCAAGGAAGCCAAGGTCCTCTGGATAAAACAAAAGAACCCAACTGAGACAAATAGGACATTCACCAGACATAGACCACTCTACATTTAACTCTACATTAAATAAGGTGAAATTAGGGTTGAGACGTTACAGTTGAGAAATTAGGTTTTAAGACATTCAAGGTTAATTCAAAGTGTTCCCTTCAACAACTAAGTTAGGTAAGATTATAATAAAACAACACTTCTTTCCTCTCTCCAAATCATCCCCATATAATTCTTCCCACTTTCCTTCAAATTCATGGCCTCTTCTTTGATAATTGTTATTGCATGCATATATATATATATATACATGTATATATATATATATATATATATATATATTTGTAAATACAACCTACTCACTTCGCATGATGTGTCGTGTATGCATGTTTTTGGTGATGACCATTTAGAACTGGACAGCCGATTGGTGTGCTTTTCCCTGGGGAAGAGCATTTCTCCCATTCCAGGTTTCCTGGGTCCATTACCGTTCTCTGGGTAAGGCTGACACCTCACGAGCTTTTACTGCCTACTCGGGTGTGTTCACCGGTGTCATCCTTGTTCAGCTTCTGACATTACTAGGAGACACAATCTCACAGAATACTCCCTGATACTCTGGCTCTTGACAATCTTTTCTCCCCCTCTTCTGCAATGTCCCCTGAGCCTCAGATGCAGAGCATTTTGGGACTGAGCTCTGCAACTCTGCATTTCGAGTGGTCTCCAACTGTTGCAAAGAGAAATTTCCTTGATGAGAAGTAAGGGCTACTACTTTCTGTAGGTATGAGATGTTTAAAGATTGTTGTTAGGGATTATGCTGGCTTAGTAAATTAGTGGTTGTAGATTTTCCTCCGATAGCCTTCAGTTAGCTCTAGATTTCTAGCACCACGTACAGTTTCCCTGTTGTTGAGTACAATTAGAGAGCTGTTAGTTACTGCTAAGGTATGCATGCCACTACTGTACTCTTAGGTTATGGTGCCATGCTGGTGTTGATATGGTTTGCAGGCACCATAGTTGGGTAGGGCTGTTGGTTACCTCCCTCCCTTGGAAGCTTGCATGGTGCCTTCTGGCGCCACAGTGCCAGGAAGAAAGCATTCTGATCAGATCCACATCAGGGGTCTTATTTACAGAACACCAGGGATACTGGCCCCAAAGCAGGAGCTCCTGCTTACATCTGTCTGTGGATCCTGGTACACTTTCAATAAAACTTTACAGAAAATTCTCCACCTTGACAAGACACAAACCCTCTGCCACATTTTACAGTAAGTTGTATTCTGGAGTAAGTGTTTATTCATCCATTTATTCTCAACAAAGGGAAATGAGAAAGATTTAGGACTTACCAGTTGAGTAACAACAGCGCTAGGATTTAGGTTTCTGGATTCAAATTGAGGCTGTGATTTACTAGTTGACCATGGACAAGAGAATTACCCTGCCAGCCACATTCCCCTACCATAAAATAGGGACAGTAAGGACATCTAAATAAGTTGTACTATAGTAATTCAATGACCTCTACTAATCAGACTCCCTGATAAGTATTTTGTAATCAATAAATACCTGCTGTAATTATCTTAAAAGGAGAATGATGAAAGGAAAAAAATATCTTGCAAGACATTCATGTGTAAATGTTAGAGATAATCCAAAGAAGCATTCTAGGAAAAATACTGTAGGGAAAAAAAAAATCCCTTTAATTCTAAAAATGTAAATAAGTATCTGCTTAGATAACAAACTATTTACTTGTAATGCTATAAAAGTATCTGAAACTTACAAACTAACAAATGTGCTGACATTCATAGAAAGATCACCCATAAAACACGCAGAATGCATTCAATGAAGAGCCCATTTCCATGGTCCCAAAGTTTGTTCCAAACACGATCCAGCAACTAAAAGCAGAGGCCAAGGATTGTGAGACCATAGCTGGGTCACTTAGGGCCAAGTACATATTAAATTTCTTTGTCCTAGTGCTAATTAGATAAGCAATGTGGAGGAATAAATTTACTTGTAATTTGAGATACTATTAATGACTAGAAAATAATGGCAGGCACAGAGAGTCCTAGAACATTGATCAACTCACAAAAACCAAAATCAACCAACCAAACAAACAAAAAAAACCAAAGCCACAATCCCTGCCTTCCTCCTGGGCCTTACACATGCTAGGCAGCTGAGTGCATCTGAGTCATAGCCCTGGCCTCTAGTCATAATTTTCATCAAATGGTCACCGTATTACTGGCTAGGCACAGGTGGGCCAGGCTGGAAGAGATACAAAAAAAGAAGGCTGGCAGGAGGTCAGTGGTAGAGTCCACAAAGCATGTGCAAGCCCGATGTGCACAACTGAAACTGAACCTTAGCTCTTAATCCTCTTGAGCCTACATCTGGCTTCCTAAAGCCTCACTGGAACCCCTGCGCCCACCCACTGTGGAACAGGTGACACTTGTGCATCTTTCATGCGACAAATACGAGTTTCCAGAACGTTCAAAGCCTTGCAAGGCAGCCAGGATTAAGGAATGGCATTGCCTCTGAGATCCTTTCTAAAAATGTTGCCCTGGATAAAAATAAGGAGCAAGAGGGAGAGCAGAGAGAAGCTCTCTAGCGCTGGCACACCTCTTGGAAGGCTCCAGGCTTGCCAGCAGAGTACCGCTGTGCTATGTAAGGTGTGTTTCAGCTTCCAGAAAGCTAAACTACGGTCCTCACAGATCCTGCTCCACGGAAGTTCCCTCAGCACCCTAACCTTCCCCTATGCACAGCGTGTACAAGACTGAACCTTCAGATTCTGAAACAGTCACCTCTATCAAGCGAGGAAGGGGCCGAGGGCATCATTGGTTGGCAAACATCAAGTAGCATCCTTTTGTTTTCACCTCCAGAGTTTTGTTCAGTTGTCTTTAAGTACAGACAATAAGATTTTGATAAAGTATTAAGAATCTTAAGAAACTTCTGGCAAGGAGAAAAGCAAGTGTGTGACAGAACTTCCTCCCGTTAAAAGGAACAGTTACGTAACCAGCCCACATGGAAGAGCCACACCAAGGTCAACATGAGAAAAGACAGACAGAGGCACTACTCATGAAGCTCAGTTGATGCAGCACCTGCCCAGTGTTCTACCCTCAGCACCGCATAAAAAAAAGGAACGGTGGCACACCATTGTAATCCCAGCAGGCAGAGGCAGGAGGGTCAGAAATTCAGGCTCATCCTGTGCCTATATAGGGCTTGGATTCGACATAAGATCCTTCCACAAAAATAAATATTGAATAAGCAAGCAAAGCAAAGCCTACTAGAGCACACTTCCCTCTTCCCAGTCAAGATGGCGGTGGACCTACTTTTCATACAGCCTCTGTCCTCGCATGAAGGCCTTGACTTCGTTGTCCAGTGGGAAGGTACCGTCATCCTTTCTAAAGCGGTAGAAGAGTTTCACGTCCTTGAATTCCTTGTGCTCGTCACACACTGAAACACAACACACACAGAGAAGAAAATGAAAACTTCCCAAGAGACCGCAGATTAAAACCCATCTCACTGCTTCCTCACACAGATTACTGGGTGGGACCGCACTTTGCACAGTGCCCTGAGCATCACCACCACCCTCATGTACCGGAAGGCTCTCAGAACTCACTTCACCATCTATCACAGGGTCTTCACAAGCACGGCACTGGAACACCATGAGCCTCAAAGAACACACACGAGGTGGTGTACACACCCATAAGCCCTGTACTCGGCAGGCTGAGGCAGAGAGTCACTAGTTCGAGACCACCTGGAGTATGACCCTTTTGTCAGAAAACCAAAAGAGATATAAATAGAAATGTCAGCGCATAGCGAAAACGATGCTAGGGATTTGTAGAGGGTTAGGGGAAACTGCAGTGGGAGTGTGATGAAGGGGTCCTCGGGACCCCAGCTTTGGGAAATGGAAGCTTCCCTGAATTATTTGCCAATAGAAACCTAACAGTGAGTGAACAAAAATAAGGAGTATGTTTTGTCTTAGCTTAGAGGAGCATCAGTGTGCACGTGCCCAGGCCAGGCTGAGACTTCAAGAAACATTGTCTTAGGATTTCCACTGCTGTGATAAAGCACCACGACCAAGAGAAACTTGGGGAGGAAAGGGTTTATTTCATCTTACACTTCCAGGACAGTCCTGAAGCAAAGCAGGAACGGAGGCAGAAGTCTTTGGAGAGTGCTGCTTACTGGGTTGCCCTTCATGGCCTGCTCAGCCTGCCTTCTGATGCCACCCAAGACCACCAGCCAGGGGTGGGTGCCCATAGTGAGCTGGGTCCACCCACATCTATTTTCAGTTTTAAAAAAAAAGTGCATGACAGGGCGACATGGAAGCAGTTTCTTAATTGAGGTTCCGCCTCTCTAGGTAACTCTAGTTTGTATCAAGTCAACATAAAACTAGCCAGCAGACACACGCTCATGAATGCTCATTGAACCATGGCGAATGTGTTGGCTTGAATGATAATGGCTCTCATAGACTCATATGTTTGCATGCTGAGTCCCAGTTGTTGAACTGTTTAGGAACGATTAGGAAGTGTGTCCTTGCAGGAGGTGCGTCACTGGGGTGGCCTTTGACGTTTTAAAAGCCCACTCCAGTCCCAATGTCCATCTCTCTGCTTTCTACCTGCTGATCAGCATGGAAATCTCTTAGTCACTACTCCAGCACCAGGTCTGTCCATCCATGATGTCTGCCTAATCATAGGCAAACACTCTAAAACTGTAAGCACTAAATTTAATTCTTTCTTTTAAATTCTTTCCTTTATAAAAGTTGCCTTGGTCATGGTGTGGCTTTACAGCAAGAGAATAGTAATGAAGACAGAGTAATAGCCAAAACATGTAAATAACCTAAATGTCATTAACTGAACAGATAAATCTACAAAGGCCTATTCATGGCATGCTATGCATACAACAGTATGCACAGCATACCACAACAGCAAAATGAACAGCCAGAGATGTGGGTCTTGAGATCAGGGAAGAGATATTAAAGGAGTTAGAAAATAGAGAGAGGATCACGACACATGATGAGAAGGAAGATGGGGAGCTAACTCAGAGAAGGAGAAGAATCAGGTAGGGGTAATGTGGGGACTGGTATGAACAGTGAAGGAAGCATGCAAGATAACGAAATACAGTGGCATGCATTTGTATTGAGATATCCACCCCATCTGCACCTGTTGCACTGACCACGCCCACTGGGGGTGGGGACAGGTGACCTGGGGTAACTAGGTCTGGGGTCGGAGACCCCAAGACTCTCTCTTGCTTCCATCTGTTTCTGCTCTAAGTGACTTTTCCCTGAATAAACATCCATCAGCCTATTTGTTTTCCCAGATTCTTATTTATCCACAATACGCATTCATGACGATACCATGTGGAAACCCCTTGGTTTTGTTTTGTTTTGTTTTTGCTAACCTTAAAAATAATAATTTCAGAGAAATAGACTATCAACCCTGGTGAATTTGACACACAGCATGTGATCAAGCTGCAAAGAGTACACATGCATCCTTATGAAGGGTCAAATACGGCGTACTGTCTTGGGAAGCACATGAAAATAACTCATCACTCCTTAGAGGAGTGATGCCTTGGGGAGAGGTACTGAAGAGGGAATTCAAAGTAAAATGTTATTTGTTTACTAATTAGCATTTGATTTTGTGGACACAGGGTCTCACACAGTCCAGATTGGCCTCACACTCCTTATTATCCAGCATGTGCCATCACTCCCGCCTCTGACTTTGCGTTGAATGCATCCATGCAATCAATGTGGTCTTCATTGCCTCCCCAGACACCTTGCTGGTGCCGCCTGACTCACCGTGATGAATGATGCCCCGGTCGGCTAATTTCTGCATGAGTTTTATTGCCGTCTCTCGGTCAGACGCTTCCTTGTGCTCGATCAACCAGTCAATCAGTTCTCTCGCAACAAAGCAGTTTGGGTAGGTCTTGAGGTGATGCCGTCTGTCCTTAATAACCTTTTCTTCATGGAGTCTCAGCCTAAAACGATGAACAAGAACTTGAGTAATGCTGATGGCATCACTAAAAAAAAAAAAAATCCTTATATGACACGTGTATTCATTCACTCATCTGTAGGACAGACTTCTGCATGCCCATAAGCTACCTATTAGGGACTTCCAGGCAAGGGAGGCATATATCAGAAAGTATGGACAAATAAGCTCGCCTTTGGAGGGCATTTGTTTTTTCCAGTTAAGGACCATAGCTATGTTTTTGTTGGTTGTTCTAGAAGCAGGGTCTCATGGGGGCCCAGACTGGTCACACACTTGATTTGCAGCCAAGGATGACCTTGGGTTACTGATCATGTCCCCACCTCAGACTTCAGGCGTGAGCTACCACATCTAATTTACTAGCGCTAATAATCTTGGTGTGAGGCTTACGGCTTCCACAAGTCAATCTGAGCGCCTTACAGTGAGTAATTAGCTCACAATGCTCACAACAACCCGCCAGCATGTTCGTACCATCCTCGTTCTTTTACAGAAGGGACTGAGGTCGCCAGCATGTTCATACCATCCTCTTTCTTTTACAGAAGGGACTGAGGTCTGCTGTAGAATATTGTGTTAATCGGGCAGAGATGTGTCATATTTGTTTATGCTGCAGAATATCACTCTGACTGTGTAAAGGCGTGCTACTTCTGTGTATCCTGTATTTGATTAATTATGTAAAGATGTGCAGCATTTCCTTCACCTCGCCTGCCTAAGGCACCTGATTGGTTTAATAAAGAGCGGAGAGACCAATAGCTGGGCAGAGAAAAGGATAGGTGGGGTGGGACTGAAGAGAGAATAAATAGGAAGAAAAAAATCTAGGCTTGGAAGAAGAATGAGAGAACAAGAGAAGAAAGAGGAGAGAATGAGGGGGAGATGATGCCTGGGGCCAGAAGCTACCCAGCAGACACAGAGAAGCAAGGGAAGTGAGATATACAGTAAGGAAGGCAATAAAGCCCAGAGGCAAAGGTGGATAAAGAGAAACAGATTAATTTAAATTAGAAGAGCTAGCCAGGAATGTGTCTAAGTTAGGCCGAGCATTCAAGAACTGATAACAAGTCTCTGTCATGATTTAGGAGCTAGTTGGTTGCTTAAAAGAAAAAGCCTGATACAGAGGACCTGCGATTAAATGACTTGTCTAAACCCACATGGCTAACAAGTCTGGAAAATGAGATTCGAGGCCTGTTCATCCCTGAGTTCATCAAGCTGCCTCCAGCCAGAGACGGATAAATGAAAAGTCAAGGAGAAATCGATTAAAGCTGTTGGGTAAAAAAATACAACTTACTTCCAGGCTGGTGAATTAGTGGAGAGCAAAGTGCTTTGTGCGACCTCTCCTCCCCTTCAATGACTTCACAAAGGAATTATGGACCTGCCTTTTCTTTAAGGCTTCTGCTGCTTACATTTTTTTTTTTTTTAATCATCCTTGTATCTTCTTTTCGTTTCTCAAATGAAGGATTTGAATTAGCAACTCCCAAGGCTACCTTGTACAATCCACTCACCTGATTTCTATGTTTCATAGCGCAGTCTTGGGAAATGGAATGCCTCATGAAGGATTGTAGGACTCTGGCAAGGGATCTAAGGACTCCCTAACCCGCATCAGTAAAGTGAGGGTTTGGAGAGACTTTCCATACTTGGTCATGTTGAGATCGAGGGGTGGTATGTCAAGCAGAAACCCAGTAGAGTGGATCCCTCTCAGGGACAGTTCTAATGAAAGAGACTGGAGGGCTGGGGGTGTGGTGCTCAATGGAACAGTATGTGTCTGGTGTGTGTAGATGAGAGAGGGGAAGAAAGTCAGGAGGGAGTGGATGAGGGAGACAGACAGACAGACAGAAGACAGACAGACAGAAGACAGACACACACACACACACACACACACACAGAGAGAGAGAGAGAGAGAGAGAGAGAGAGAGAGAGAGAGAGAGATCCTATTCTTGTCTATTTTTTATTTTGTGCCTTTAAAATTTTTTTTTTATATAAGGTCTCATGTATTTCAGACTACTCTCCTAATCCACATGTGACTAAGAATGACCTTGAACTTCTGAATCTACAGCCTCCACCTCTCAAGCGCTAACAGTACAGACATGTACTGCCATGTGCAATCATTTTTGTATGCGGGCAAGCACTCAGCCAACTGACCTACATCCCCAGTCTTCTGGGGGGGGGGGGGGAGGGGACAGTCTTATACCCTGCTCTGGCCTCAAACATGCTATGGAGCTAAGGATGACCTTGCACTCAGGATCTTTCTGCCTCTACCCTCCAAGGGCTAGGATTACAGAATGCATCACCACACCCAATTTAAATAGGGTTTGCTACCTCAAAAATTGTCTCAAGTCGGGAGTATACTCTACCAAAATCTGAGGCTTAGGTATTCTTTACTATCCAACTGCCAAAGCCCAAACTGTGTTCTCCTCAAACTCACATCTGCCTCCTCGGTTGAGTTTTCAACTCCAAGTAATCTGTGACTCCATAAAAAGGGAATGGGTTTCTAAGGATGGGATTAAGAACTGGGGATGGAGGTTCACACTTAACATAGTACATGCAAGGGTCTGGAGAGCAGGCCCTCATCCACTATGACTGAAAATTAGGACATACGCATATGAAGATACAGGGAGAATGTCACCATCGATGCACCAAGGAAGCCTCAGAGGAGGACAATGCACCTTGATCTTGAATTTCCAGGCTCCAGGACTGAGATAAAATTTTAAATCATATAATCTGCTTTGCTATTCAGGCCCAGCAAACTAACGCAGCCACGGAGGGCTGAAGACTTCAAGACCCTGGAGCGCTGAGAAGGGAAGACTCAAAGGCTCAGGCTCTGCAGGGGCCTAGATGTGGAAAGTAAGGACAGTCCCAGAGATGGGGCTACACAGGAAAAGGACAGTCCCCAGCAATGGGGCTACACAGGAAAAGACAATGAGTTCAAGTGAGTTTCTAGCCCATGCCTAATGTTGTACTAAACATTTTCACACGTGTTAAATGTTCCAGTCTAAAAGCCATTCACCTATTTGGAATCTGAAGAAGTGAGTGACCATGTGACCTCTGTATGGAGGATGCTGAAATTTCTGCTTCACCTAACTTCATCCACCTCCTTTCTGCAAGTTGTACTCTGACTTCCCTTGGGAAAACCATCCATCACCCACTATCAGTTCAAGCAGCTCATATGTAATTGGGTTTAGCCCTAACACATGACCCAGCAGTAGCCAATGATAGCATGCTATTTATTTCTTGGGCTC
>JANBXA010000366.1:32187500-32192500 GCA_030556225.1 Cricetiscus sungorus | reverse complement strand
TATCTTCTGTGACCCTGAGCCCAGTACTAACTCAAACTTTATTTCCAATGACTCATTCTGCACCTGCACAGTGGGGAGCAGCATGACACCCCAGCCCCTCTGGCCTTACGTCCCTGCAGAGACTGGCGTGTTTCTTATTCAAGGAAACAGCAGCTGGGGTTGTAGTTCAATGGTAAAGAGCCTAAGAGCTTACCTAAGCAAGTATGAGGCCCCCACCCACTCACCGGGGCTTGAGGGTTGGGTGGCTGACTATTTGGACGGGACATGTTGACTAGCGGTAGAGCACTTGCCTAGCATGCTAGAGGACCTAGGTTCAACTTCCAGAGTTGCAAAACAAAGAAACAGGAAATGACACGTGTCGCTTGTTCAGGTGGCTCCTGCCGGAGGCTGGCATGAGGACTGTTGCAAATTCTTAGCTAACTAGGGCCACACCGTGAATTCAAAGCTATCTTCTATTATCTAGTAATACACTGTCTCAAATACAAAACAAAGGGAATAGAGTAGGAGGCTTACTGAGAAAGCTCAGAGGGTAAAGGGTCCTGGCAACCCGGATTCCATCCCAGGAAACCAGACAAGACTGGAAAGAGAAGTGATTCCAACAAGTTGTCATCTACACATGTAGTGTGGCATGCATAACACATGCACACACGCGCACACACACACACACACACACACACACACAGACACACACACGCACACACGCGCGCGCGCGCACGCACATCATGCTCTCTCTCATGCACGCACACTAAGAATAATGTGTTGTGGTATGCATACACACACACTTCTCTCTCTGTCTCTCTGTCTCTCTCTCTCTCTCTCTCTCTCATGCACCCACACTAATAATAACACTAAACTCTTTTTAAACAGAAGCAGATGGTAGGGAAGGGTCAGAAAGCAGAGAGAGGGGGAAAATACACCCAGGAATTTGGTAGATAAATTTTGATATTTTTAGATATGTTACCAGGGGTTACAAATATCTCTCTACCACCATTTCTTTTATACCCAGAAACAGAATTCTAAAAAACAAGCAGCAAAAATGAAATACTCCAGAAAAAAAAAAAAACACTCAATAAAGAGCTATAATTTTTCCCACTGCAAACATATCACGTTTTGTGCCTGGCCCAGTGGATGCTGAGTTACTTACTTGATGGACAAATGGAATATGAATAAAGGAGTGCAGAAGGGAGAGGCTGGCTACCCAGGCAGGTGTTCCTGCCACATAACTCCATCACTGTCCACTAACGGTTTGGTTTGGTTTTGAAATGGGGTCTCACTGGGAGCCTAGTGTTGAACTCAGGGTACTCCAGACTCGGCCTTGGGGGTGTCCGGATTATTAGCACATGCCACTACACACAGGGTTAATTTAATAAATGAATAATAAATAAGCGATAGCCTGCTTTCACTTTTTGTCCTTTGTGGTAGGGTCTCATTACATAGCACTGTTAGGAGATGTACCCTAAGCTAGAGATTTTCTTGTCACTACGGTTGGTTCAATGTAAAGCCTGTGTCACCATTCTTGGCTCAGTGTAGGATTATATACCTGTGCTACCATGCATGCTTGACTATTTCTTCCTGTGTTTTAAGATATAAAAGCAATTCATTTTCACAGGTGCTAAGGATCAAACCCAGGGCCAGGCAGGCAGTTTGCCTAGACCATGATTCTCTCTCTCTCTCTCTCTCTCTCTCTCTCTCTCTCTCTCTCTCTCTCTCTCTCTCTCTCTCTCCTCCTTCCCTCCCTTCCTCCCTCTCTCCCTCCCTCCTTCTCTCCCTGTCACCCTCTCAAAACAAGAGATAGTTGTTTATCCATTTTGAATAACGCACGACTCTGGAATACAAATTTAGGTTACCCCAAGTTTCATGTTCCAACATGGAAGCAGCTTTATGAAGTTTTCATAGCTTTATAGGACAAAGACACATTGCTGGGTACATTGAAGAGGCAGGTACAGCAAGATGGTGGAAGCTCTTCTATGGGCCCAAGATGTTAGCTGATGCCATTCTTAACTTTTAGATTGGTAGATTCTGAAATGTATCTAATAGACACAAGATGCAAGCTGTTCCAAGGGCTGGATCTACCCAATAAGGTAATTAGCCTCTGCATCTAAACGCATTTCTTTTTAAGAGTTTTTATTCATGGTGTCCCCTGTTGGCCAAGCATCATATTTTATGCATCTGGGAGCCACATATTATTTACTAAACAATGTAATGTCCCTCATAACCAGGAAGGCTCATTCTTAGACTCTGATGTAGTGGGGAGGACAGGCGTGTTCAGGAAATGAAAATAGCTAGTAAAAGCCACTAAGGAAGAAACTCTTGGCTGGGCAGTAATGGCACACGCATTTAGTTCCAGCAAAGACAGGCGGATCTCTGTGAGTTTGAGGCCAGCCTTATCTACTGAGTGAGTTCCAGGACATGCTCCAAAGGTATAGTGAAACCCTGCCTTGAATCCCCTCCTCCCCCAGATGAAAGAAAGACAGGAAAGAAATTATTAGCCATTATGATTGAGATCTGAATTTTTACACCTCCTATATCTAACATAACATTTGCAGTAGCATAGGATGACTGTACATAAAGCTAAGCAATCGAGAACACAGTTGGGTCTAATGGATAGCCCTGGGTTCTTTGACCCAAAGTCATGTCTATAGCTCAGGCTAGCCCCACACTGCCCTACCAGTGCACAGGGCTTGGACTATGCTCACGTCTTTCATATCTTAATAACTGCTTTGAGACATGGTCTGGTGTATTCCAGGATGGACGCAAATGTTTACCAGCATGTGTTGTTTATGTAGTACTGGGGATCAAACCCAGCAGGCTAGGCAAATGAGCTATATCCCCGGGCCCATATTTTCACTTTTTTTTCTTTTTGATAGTCTCACTACATAGCTCTGACTGGCCTGGAACACTCTAGGTAGACCAGGCTGAACTCAAACTCAGACAACTGCCTGCCTGTGCCTCTTGAGTGATGGGATCAAAGGTGTAGGCCACCACACCCAGCCTAAAGCCACAGCTCTAAAAATAACAGAGCCCGTGGACAGTGGTCATTCTGCTTGCCAGTCCAACATCCCTTTCTATTTAGAACTGCCTTCTTAACCTGCCCCAAACCCAGGCAAGGTTCAAAAACCATCTCTGTGTCTGCGTTTGAGCAAAAATGAGCCCCGAACCTATGATGGTCCTCACATGCTTCCACGGGCAGCCCAAGACAAAAGCCAAGGACTCTCGGCTCTTCCCAGTTCTCCTGGCACAAATGAATAAATAAACCTAGCCAAACGGCTTGTTATCCAAGCAAACCCACACGTGCAGGTCTCAAACTGTCTTTGTGCAATGAAACTCTTCAAAACAGAGCACTAGTGTGCGTTGTGGTTAGGAGTTTGGACTTGGAAGTACAGAATAGTTCCCGGTTTTCCCACAACACTTTCCCCATCCTTGGTCTTCCTAGAAGTTACAACAAAAGGTTCAAAACTAGCAGGTGCACAAAGCCCACGGTGGAGCACTTTTGTAACTCAGTTTGGGAGGAGGAAGAGGGCCAGGAGTTCCAGGCCAGCCTCAGCTACATAGCGAGTTTAAGGCCATACCTTAAAAAACGCAAAAACAGAAACAAAAATAGCAAAACTAACAGAGCCAGAAGATTCGGAGGAAACAGGTCTGGCAGGTTTGGAAGAAAAAGTCTGACCAGCATGGAGACACAGAGAGTGTACCTGAGGGTAGACATGAGGGCTGGCAAGGGACAGTGGTGCCTAGAGTAGGTTTATCCATCAGAGATTTCCAGTTTTTCATCTGAGCCAAGTATATTCTTTCAGTAACTAAGACTGGTGTAGGTGTTAGGAATCATAGGGCCCTTCCCTCCCTGCTCAGCTCTTTTCTGACAGATGCTAGAAGCAGGGGATGCGGGATGAGGGGTGGGGGGAGGTTGGGGAGACTACCTAAGACACTCTCTATGCCCTTAGGTGTCTGAGTGAGCCTGGATTCCGTGGATCCAATACCTTGAAACTCAGGCTTACGAAGCCTTTCCTCCCCTAGCCAGGCTCCTCTCCCAACCACAAGCCCACCTGCTTTGTGATGGGAACATTCTGAACTCTTCAGCCCCTGGGATGGTAAACCAGCCTCCATGCAGTTGTCACCAGACGTCCCTATGCATAAGCTCCCTCCTTTAATAACTCAAAAGTCTTGCAAGGCCACCTGCTTCGTGAACACGTTCCCACACCGAGAGCAGCCTTCTCTCCCACAGGGACACAAAGTGAACTCTGCTCTTGAACTACTACAGTTCCTGTGATAGCAAAGAGAAATGAATCCCGATGATGGGAAAATCAATTAGGGTGAACTCTGCATTGGGCACTACGGGATGCCCAGGTACAACAAACAGCCCCTGGATTCAAAATCTAAATCCCCTTTCAATATTCTGGTGAGAGCAAACACCTCTCTCTATTTTATTTGAATGTTTAACCCCACTAGACATGGTATTTAAAAAAAAAAAAAAAAAAACCTTCCCATTATTCATCTCATACAGCTGGCTCTCAAGCTTTCAAGTCAAGGTGATTCTGTAATTTTCTATTTCTGTCTGGCTAACCAGCTGCCCAAATTGCATCAAACAGTTCCCTCTCCTGTTCCTCAGAGAACAAACATTACTGGAGGCAGGGTGTTAATAATACCTTCAAAATCACTGTCCATCTTACAAGAAATTGTTGAAAAAATGTTTTCAGACAAACAGTTTAGTGAGGATGTAGCAGCTTGAGGGACCCAGATAACAAATGGGGTGGCTGAAGTTACCCATCATTATTTTAAAAGTGCGTCATGAATCTCAGGCAAAGCAAACAGTTTAATCAAACAACACAGAAAGCCAAACGGGGTCAGAATGAGCCTGGTAGGTGCTTTCCATCAAAGCTGGTGACTCTTCCAAATGTTCTGCAGCAACCAAACTCTGTCCTTGGAGATCTGAGAACCCAGAGAAAAGCATTCTTCCTCCATCACCTAGCCTGGAAAGGGTCTGAACCCAAACGGATGGACTA